>JAECUM010021308.1:0-20000 GCA_016617855.1 Megalonaias nervosa | reverse complement strand
GAAGCGTGGTGATATGCTATGCCATATCATTTACCTATGTGGTGATATGCTATGCCCTTACTCTTAAGTATCTTCCTGTATCCCACTCTGGATTATGCTGAATTTGATAGCTACCCAAGCAATCAGCCAGTGTGCAAGCTGTACAAGTGGTACTTCTTGATGAAAACATGGAATCAGTCTGTATAAATCCTTGTGTAAATTTGTATAAAATCTTCCAGTATTATTCTGCTTGGAAGATGTACTGAAACTAGTCAATTAGCTGGATGATATTTTGTAAATTGTATGAGTATGTTGTTATTCTTTATTGAATGTCATGGTCGCATATTAAAATTATATATACTTTAAGCGTCCTCTTTGTAACTGTGAATCTGATAAAAGTAGTGGTATGAAAATTGACAAAACTTTTACACAGATGTAAGACAATGTGCAAATTTGCCACTGTCATGGTTCTGATTTGAAGGTCAAAGGTGGACATTACTATATTTCTTTGGAGCTGTTACGTGAAAATCTTAATATACAGTAATGGACATACAACTTTGTATTGCAGTACATCATGACTTGATCTTGTCACTTGGCATTTTCATTGACTTATCTGTAAGGCCAGGTCTGGAGTCTCAGGTCAATATCATTTTATTTTATTTTTGTATCCAAACTGTCACCAAGAAGCCGTTACTAAAGAGTGTGGAATGAATTGTTTCTCCTGTAAAATCACAGCTTGAGGGTGTATCATGTGCCTATCAGTTGTATCAATAGCATGGTACTATCAGCAAGATCAAATTCATGTGTATCAATAGCATGGTCCTGTCAGTGAGATCAAAGTCATGTGTATCAACAACATGGCCCTATTAGCGAGATCAAAGTCATGTTTCTCAATAGTATGGCCCTGTCTATGAGATCAAAGTTACGTGAGGATTACTCAGCTTTTATATTAGGACTTTAAGTGTAAAGTCATTGAAGGTATTTTTATTAAACTTATATTTAACTCATAACTTCTGAATGTGTTATTTATTTTTCTTGGTATTTTCATCAATGTTTTCATGATATATCAACATTATCTGTTTTTTATCTCAATGCTCTAGCTGTCAAATTCTCAAGGATACTGAGATGAAACTGTGTATATTCATGCCTCATGCCCTAAGGTAGTATCGCATACACTTTTATGATTCAGTTGTAAATATCAATGTTATTTTCATGGTTGGTTCAAAAAGAAATGAAAATCAAATACGTGTACCACTATTAAGATCTGCAAAGTTAATAGTATTATTATCAGACATTGTACGATTTTACTTTTGACTTTTTGTGGCTTTCATAATCTTAGCAATAAAGTTACGGCAACATGCAAATATGCATATATTTCTGGCCAAGTCTTGAACTTAAAAAAAATATAGAGGATGAAATTGAATATGCTCTTATCCGTGATAATCTGACAATGTTTTAAAAACCTCTTTCATGGTTCTATCTTAAATTTTATGATTTTACATTTTTTGTATCTAGGCTGTAGTTCTGTATCAGCTGTTTAAGTTATTAGGAAGAATGTGTATATGATCATATAGAGTGTGGTCTATGTCATTTCTCGAGGTCATTGTGAAGGCCAGAACACATTTGGCGTCATAATAAATTTATGATATGACTGTTGATCCATTTTACACCCATCTTAAATCAGGAAACATTATGTTCATGCTAAATCCATCCATCCTTTTGTGAGCATTTGCTTGTCCTGCTCACAACTTTGTGACAGCTGGAGAGATTTCATGAAACTCTGCCCATGTATCATGAATAGACGGTCCGTTACATGCCACATATATTCAAACAGTCAGGCAAACGGAAAATGTAATTTTGTGCTTTTTTACGTTTTATGGAGGATATCTTTGAAACTACAGAAGATAGCTTGATTAAATTTGATCCAGTTATATTCCATAATTAGAGATTCCATCGCCATTACTTCAGTCTCAAGGATAAGATCAGATCCAGAGAAAATATAAATCAGTGATCCATGTGCAACTACAACATTGGAACCAAAGAAGCTATTTTCATGCAGCTTTAGCCTGTTGTATATCTGGGCTTCCTAGTATCTCGTATGTTTCTAGTCACACCTTATCGTGTACCTGACAGGTTTGTAATAGTAAAGTCAAGGTCATTCATTGGGAAAGAGGCACAATATGGACAATATGGTGCTCTTATTTCTTAAAGCCTAGAGGTTGCGCCATATACTTCTGTTTCACAAAATCAAACTTGTAGATTTTGAGAGGCTTGTTCTATGTGCTTTTACTATCAAACCACATGATACTGATGTGAAATTTGCGTGCTTTTGGTATGTGTATCTTAGTCACCTTTGCAGCTGAATTTTCTTCAAGTTTATGTGCATTAGCTATAGCAGTATGTGGTTAATAAATACATAACAGGGAAGATCATACAAACACGCTGCATTTCTGAAGAATTGTTTTTGAAAAAACTGTCCACAAGTTCAATATGACACAAATTTTGGTTCCAAAGAACTCTTTGTATGAATATATTCATGAAATAGGCCAGGAATATAAGTGTTTCAACAGCTAAGAGCTTCATAGAAAGTTCAACATGACACATACAATATCATATATTGTTCGTTTATCATCTATCTTGTATGAACTTACAAAGTGACAGAAGCTTTACAAGAGTTCTACATCTCTGCAGTAGCTTTATCTATGACTGTCGAAGTACCCACCATTTATTTTGGCAGAGGAGAATGGGGCACCTTGAATTTTCTTTCAAAGAAAAAGTTTTTTTAACAACTTCAGTGGTCCACGAATAATATGTCCAAAATCTGGTTCAAAAGAAATAAAACCTGCCATTTGTCATATATAACAAGATTTACAGAATTTAGAAAAACACTTTTTATCGGCCAATAAAAGTGCTTTAAGACCTTGTTATAAATCTTATTGACTCTAAAATGACCAGCCAAGGGTGTGTCAAGGGCTAAACTAAGAATTTCCTGTCTCTGTGACTTAGGGACAACCATTTGATACCTCACTCATCACTCGTCACCAGCAGGTACCTTGTGGGGTCTCCATTTTCTCATAATAACCCCATTTTTTTCACAAAATAGCAAGATGGTACCTCTGCTAAATCAGTTTTGTTAATAGCCCTCTAAAACAATCAGGGAATCTAAGGATCTTTTCGTATCCTACGACAAGTAATTGTTGTTTGTTACCCTGATTTGGATTGAATAAATGAGTAGTAAAAAAGAGGATCGATACATTTTGATTAATCAATGCCAGGAGCAAATGTGACCAAATCAAAAGACTGGCCAATAAATGTGTCAGCTAAAGGAATAATTTCCAGATCAAGTTTATTCTCAAGAGCTCTTTTTTATGGCTCAAATAACCGCACAAGCAAGGCATAGGGTATATATCAGGGATTTCATTTTTTATAGGATCAACTTTTGATCCAAACAAGGCTTGCCAGTTACAAGTGGATTAACCAAAACAGCATATCCAGCTAAGTCATATCCTAGCAATAAATGAACATCCTCAATGGGCAAAGAATTCACAGCTCTGATTGCCACTAGTCCTGAAACTTAGTCTGATGACAAATTAACATTATGGAGTGGAATTTGAATAAAGCTGCACCCGACTCATTGAATAAGAACACTTTCAGAAGATTTCTTAGATAAGGTAAAGAATCGGATAATAAAAGATTGAGAGGTTCCTGTGTCCCTTAATATTTTAATAGGGATAAGAATGGCAGAATCACTTATATGTTGATATAGAACCTTTCGACATGAATAGTCCATAATTCTCCATAATAAGTTCAGCCTAGGGTTTGTTTGACCCAATAAATGTATTGTTTCCAATATATAACCGTAACCTTTACCTTGACCTCTGAGAAACGAGTATTTGGAACAGCTCTGTCTTGACTCTGTTGCTAAGTTTTAGCTTATAGCAATCAGAAATAATGTGCCCTATTTTCTTGCAATATGTGCATGCAGGAAGAGATAAGGGTTTCTCATTAGTCTTATGATTAGTTTGGTTCTTAGAAGTTGTGCCAGATTGAAAATTTTTAAGTACTCGTATGAGACTGGGATGGTTTCTTACTATATATCTGATGAGATGAAGACTTATTGACAAATGAAACTTTGTGAGTCAAGGAATAATTGTCAGCTGTACGAGCAGCGTTTTCTAAAGTGTCTATATGGAGTTCATCAAGACAAGTCTTGACATCACTGTGGACGCAGTTCTTGAACTCTTTGACTAATATGAGTGTATTAAGTTTGACAATTTTTCTATCAATCTTTTTAGATGCACACCACCTGTCAAATAGTTGCTCTTTTACCTAGCAAACTCAAGACACAAGTTTGGTTATTTTCTTTTTTACAATTCCTAAACCTCTGTCGATATGCCTCAGGTACCAATTCATAACCCTTCAAGATACATTCCTTGACCAAATCATAACCAGCACTTGCTTCTACTGACAGTTAAGTATAAACTTCACGAGCTTTGTTTATAAGTAAACTGTATATTGGCCACTTCAATTTTTCAGCTATTTTATCAAAATGTGGAATATATTTATCTACAACTTTTTATTTAAAAGAGGTTACTAACCTAATATTTTTGGCAGCATCATTTTGTGTTTCTTTCTCCTGTTTGCATCTGCATTACTTCCTTCTGAGGCTTAAGTTTTCTTACCTTTAATTCCTTTCCTAATCAAATTCAAATAATGAACCAAAAATACTCTGTATCTCTTGCTTCAATAAAGATGCCTTCATCTCAGAATGATCATACTGTCTGGCAAGCTCAGGCAACTCATCCTTCTGATGGACTCTATCTATTCACTACCTTGTATAATAGAAAACAATGACACAATTTTCAGAACCAGGATGTGGGCACAAGTTCATTTCCAAATCATTCTAACTTGTCAACAAGGTCAAATCCTTTAACAGCCAACCAATCAGAAATCAGGTGACCTGGTTTTCCAAAGAGCAAAACCAATGACCTGAACTCAAATCACAGACATAAACATCATTTAAACATATTTTCCAAACAAAATGACCGTATTTTATAGTACAACCCACAATGGACAAAATTAAAAATTTAACATCATTTACTAAATGACCCTTACAATCTATTATCATAAAATTAACACACAATATAAATAAACACAGCACAAGTCAGTCTAAATTACCAATACCTTTCTCAAAAGTTATTTGGAACTCATCAGTGCATAACTTTAAGATTCAATAGATAAGTAGAATATATAATTTCCAATCCAGTACTGTTACAGGCTTTGCTGAGAAAATGACAAATCAGTGTTAAATATGGTAACATGATAGTGTAATGTCAAAATTTTTATTTTAATAACAGACAGAGATAGAGAATAAATATTTAATGCAAAACGACCATAAAGATCAGAACAATGAAATAAAGACAAAAATAGAAACTTGAAATGTATATTTTATTCTAAGACACCTTCACTATGAGCTATGAAACAAAAATAGGAAATACATAAAACAGAAATTTCAAGTGTAGTTCTTTTATGCTGATCACAAATATTTTGCAAGTAAATACAGAGTTGTAAATATCTGCAAAAATTCATTGCTAGCTAATATTTAAATACAATATCAATTTATCTGTACAATAAATAATTATATTATTTATATATATATATTTATATATATATAAATATATATATATATATATATATATATATATATATATATATATATATATATAAGATGATCTAAATGCAACAAGATTTCATTATCTAGATAAAAACACATGAATAATTTGTTTGTTTTCTGACATATAATACTAATATAACAGGTAACAAATGGTTGAAAAGTTTCTTTACAGTGAGAATTGTACAATCTGCAACTAACATACCTTTATTCTTGAAGAACAGAAATTCCAGGCATTTGCTTTTCAATCACATTTTTTAACACAGATTTTGCACAACTGACTCTATGTCACATTTTTTTTAACTAATTTCTAAACAAGCATGATGTTAAATGATAGACAGAATGATATTATAAAAATGAAATAAAATTAATATATGAAAGTTACCCATAAAAATATAAGAAGTTCCTTGCTATAAGTTTTCACAACTGAGTAAAACTGCTTGTGTGGAATATAATTTCTCACCCATGCGACAGAGAAATCTGGCTGTTTTGTTAACCTTACTTTTCTTATCAAAGTCAGGTCATCTTAGTCAAGGTGTCCACGCGCTCAGAACTACTTTTAAAAAAAGAAACCCTTGTTGTCTTCTGCTGTGCCTGACGTAGTTGTTCTAAAATCAAACAACAGCAAGAACATATATATAACAAAAACATAGTAGCTTAAGGTCAATCCATCTTTGGGAACACACCATACAAAAACATTTCAAGAGAGACAAAGACACACACGCACATGATGTCAAGCTTTTTGGTATTATACTAGTTCATTCCACACAGCATGGTCAATTTTATCCTATATGCAGGCCTAGTTCAGTACATTTTCAGGTCAGTGTCACTAAATGTAGCTAAAGCTACCTAACTAGTTTTAAATTCTTCGTGTGAAACAAATCATATTCTGTTAGCTACATTTAATAACACTGACCTGAAAACTGACTGTGCTACAGATAGGATAAAATTCTCAATGCTGTGTGAAATGAACTATGACAGAAAACACTGATCTATGCACATAGCCTATAGACCTATACACTTCATAGCCTCCCAACTCTATTAACAACTACAGAAAACTTAGTAACAGCCAGAAATGTGTTATGTCAAACATGCTTTATTCTAATTTTGTTTAACATCTCCATTGTGTCCCAGTTAAATCAAAAATACACCTACAATATGTAATGACAAATAATGCACTTACCAGCCAGAAGGAATCATTTATCTGTCAACACATTAATCCATAAGCAAATTTCACTGTAGCACTTGCCATATTTCCAAGACAGAAAGTTTAGCACATGGTTATCTGCTAGGGTCCATATTTGGAGGGTCTTCTATACATGGGGGTAATTTTACAATCAATATTAAGGACAACACAAGTATGTCACAAACAGTTTCACCTCCTCCAATGAAAAGGAGAGTTATATATGATAGTGAAACAGATCTCTAATTACCCATGAATAATCTAATGCAACATGTTATTCTTCGTTACAGCTTGTACTAAGTATAACTACAGTAGAGCTGAATACCCAGTATCATTTCATTATTTACAATATAACTTTTCAAAATTGGAACTGATGAAAATGAAAAAGTTTCTTGTAATAAATACATGTATTACCCAGGTAATTATTTATTGTTAATTTCATATAACATCCACATATTAAATGTGATAATACCTCATTTCTATGCGATGTTTTATGTTGTTATTTTTCTTTGCTCACACATATAAACTGTGTACTTCGGATGCAACGGTCACACCACAGCCCTCATTAACATATTTGTATTAATGAGCCACATGTAAACATTTGGACGTGAGCTGTATTACACTAGTGAAGAGTTCTCTTTACTTTAAAGGAAAATACTGGGTGAGAAAAATAATCTATGTTGGGTTTGGACCGCGACATGGAAGTCCCAAATAATGTAACCCTGCGACGGGGATTTCCTTGTCTCGGTCCAAACCCCAACATAGATTCTATATATCAGTACCATTCATATCTGGTATATAGACTGTACCATATATTTATTCATTTACACACCAAGCATACATACACTGAGCAAATTGTCAATGCTATTTTGAGGTCAAATTAGGAAAATCACCCACTTTAAACATAAGCGAAGAGCAGTAGGTGGACAGGCGTCCATATTAGACAATTTTTCACTTTGCTGGATGTGTGTGAATGATCATAATGAAGTATGGAATTACAACCATATGTACTTGCATACAGGTTGAGCCCCACTACATACAACACAGACCCTGATCAGTTCTTGTCTGAATTCACTATGATTTCAAATTAATGTTTTAGTCCAAGAATATTATTGATTACTGTAATTCCAGTGAATAATAATTTAAATAAATATATCCAACCAAATTAAAAATGAACACAACAATAAGATTGATTCTACTTCAGATGCTAAAGCATGAATAATGAGTAATTTTTCAAGTAAACAACATTATATAAAGAGCTTAGACAAAATAATACAGCATTGATTTAGGTCAGTCTCCTTTACAAAACATTCAAAGTTGTCTACAAGTCAAGGAACTACCAAGTGAAAAACTTAATGTCCAAGATTCAGATTCCATGTAAACATGTTTACCATTATTAATAATCTGAATATTTAATCCACTCTAAAATGAGGAATATTAGCTATGTATTATGTTGGAAAATGTCAAATACAAAATACAGATGTACATAACAGATAATCATCAAGAAAAGCCAACAAATAATACAAATTAAATATACGTAACAGTTCCACAAATACTGATGTCTTGCACTGCACCCCAGTTTGAATTACTGTATCGCACATTGTTTCTTTATCTTGATATAATCCTCACTGGTTGTCTTTCAACATCTTCTACAAACTCTGTCCATTGTACCAACTGGCAGATTTCTGACCGGTCAACATTTCTTTTGAGATACAAGTACTGAGGTACACTTTCACACAAATAATAGATATTATATGTGCTTCTCTAAAGTAGTTTTATGTATCAGTGTTCAATTTTGATGTTCACCTATACAAAATTCTATCTTGCCAGAAAATTGGAATACAAGATGACATAATATATTATAGTATTAATATAGTATAAGATGAAAAATTGGAATCAATATTCCAAAAACAGAAAGGATTGTGTCTATGCAATAATTAAACTCATGCAATAAAAATTCAATAAAACTTTGAATTATATATAAATTACTGATAACTTTTCTGCTCCAGGTGACTTTAACACGTTTTCTTAACCTTTGATCTCAATTTCTAAAGAACAGAAATAGACTAACATACAAAATTTTCACGAGACCAATTAACCTTGACCTTTGACCCACAGTACATCTGAAATCTTTGTCCACCTGATCTCAATAATGGTTGCCACGTTTCAGCAACCACTCCAATGCTAAGAGACTAGTTACACACAACGATTTTGACATTGAATATTCAACACAAAAAAAATTTACATATGATATAAATAATCCATGCTAACCTTCAGGACTATGCCTCAAAAGTTGTGGGACTAGTTGTACACATTGGAATTATTATTTATGATATAAAAATTGACATCAAATGGGGCATAATTCTTAACGACTTACCCAGAGCTGCCAACCCTCCAGGCTCGCAATTAGTGAAAATAGGGACAAAAATGAGTGAATTTTGACATGAATTCGTGAAGCGATCTTCGAGTCCAGGAATAATTGTCAGAATTAATGTTTAGCATGGTCTCCAGTAGGCTGATAAATCAGCCCTTCACCCGTGATGAAATTGATTTTCGGGTGAGGGGCTGATATCACCTGTTCATTAAAAGCTTCAATTATCTGCGTCCAAATTTGGCTGCACACATCAGTGTACATTGTATACACTTACCGATATTTCTCGTGGCTGTGCAGCTACCGTCAGCTGAAGTGTTCTTCTGGTGACATGTACATCATATTTCAGGAGCAAATCATATGTTTGGTGACTTGTAAATCCACCTGGACTAGCACAACCATTTGTCCTGTGGCCATTTTGAATTTTGCGCTTGATATGGCTGTTACCAATTACCAGTATGTGTCTGAAGTGTTAGCAGGTTTGTTCCGGAAAGATTTGCATGCAGCAAAATTGCACATTTTAATGAACAGATCACATCAGACCCACATATCGTCCATCAGTATCAACACAGATTTGGGGGGTTGATTTATCAGACTAGGTCTCCAGCTGATAAAGGTAGATTGTGTTCAACAAGAAAACTCACAAACAATGCTTCAGCGTTGGTAGCTTGTAGGTCTTCCGTCAATGGCTTAAAATATTCCAGAACTGAAATCTGCTGCGAGTTCTTAATTTTCCCAACCTCTATGTGCTTTTTGCTACCAATGTGTTTCCTCAAATCATCTCTGCCGCCATTCCCAATGCTAAAATTTGTGGCACACTGTGTGCAAAAAAGCATGATGTATATCGGTGTTTGATGGCTGAATGCACAGCCAATTTTTGGTATATTCCAAACTAAACTTCTCCTTTTGTGCAATACATTTCTTTTTCCTTGGTGGTGAAGGCATTTTCAACATGCAATACTGAACGGTAATTCAAATCAGTGTTGGTGGCGCATAGGTGGAGCAAAATTACAGTTAGGCCCCAGTTTATCTCAAAAGCATTTGTAAAACTACTCTTATACATATAGATTAAAATATGCTAAAATGCTTGCTACCAGGCCAACTATTTCACTCAGCTATAGTTCTACTAATATCACAACCTGCAGTACCGGACCGTTTCGGCAACTGCTGATATCACGACTAGCACTTAACAGGAAATCAGTCATTTTATAAAAGATTCAAAATAATTGAGAATTGGGGAATTCATGATTTTTTTTGCATGTGGCATGAATCCGTGAATCGCTGAAAAAGTCATGAAATTCACGCCAAAATTGTGAGGGTTGGCAGCTATGCTCATCACTTAAGACAAAACACTTGCACCTAACTTCAAGTCATGGAATGAATTATCATAGCTTCATAATGATCTATTTCGAGGAGAGTTAAGGAAATCTCAGTAAATAAAAAATCTAACACCAAAACCTCAACATAAATGTTCTACAATTGTGACCTTGACCCCAAGGTCAAAGAAGCAAGTGCACAAATGAACTGTCTAAGCATCAAATTATGCTTCATCCCAACTATGAAGAAAATTCATCATATTTATAAAATATATTCAAAGGAAAAAACGTTCATCCATAACTTTAATGCAGATCATCCATGACTCTGACCTTGACCCCAAGGAAAAAGGAATTCACGTCACTGAATGAATTGTCTTAGCTCATCACTTCTGGTACTATGAAAATCTATCAAAGGGTCAAGGAGTTTAGGAAATATAAATCAATTGAAAAAACTAATAAAATCTAAACAAACTGTTCATGTTGCCTTTGGAAAAAGTAACTATGTCTCACTTCTCACTAAAGAGGGCTCAACAAAAATTGCCTTAAAGAAAGGTCAGGAATATATTTATCATCAAACATGGGCTTATCATCTGAGAAATACAGTATGTGCATCACACTTTAGAGGCAGATCACATATTGCTGAAAATAAGGACTCGTGAAAAACATGCTTCCAACAAAAATAAACATTTTTCTGTCAACAATGTAAAGTCATACAAATATTAAACAGATTATAAATACCATGACTAGATATTTACAGCATGTAAATAAAATTTAAAAGCATTATCAGAAAGTAAACATTTCTCTGCAAAAGCAATATCTGTCCTCTTTAACACAGGATAAAATATAAAACAATTTTAAAAATAATAAGAGTCACTTGAAAGTGCTTCACTAGCAAAAAAAAATGTCCAGGAATTCAAGATTCATTTCTACCTTTTAAATGCTGAGTGCTGAAACCATCTCTGACATTCTTCAGCAATAACAAGATTTTCAAATTAGCTCTTGTGGTGGACATACTTGATGTCAGATTGGTGCCATTTTTATCCAGGACCAAGTAATCATTAGAATTCTTTTGGTGAAAACCCCATTTCAATATGACCATCCATTAATGGGGAGTAATAAGAACTTTTTTCAAGACTGCTGTCATACCAACAATATTGGAATTAAATTGGCACCTTTTTAATCTAAGACTATCTAGGTACTGTATCATATAAAGTCTATTGGTGAAAACCCCATATCATCCATTCAGGGGGAAACGGTGATAACAAGATTTTAAGACAGTCATCATGGCAGCCATATTGGATGTATGACAACCACCATTTTCATTCAGGATCCTAGGTATCATATGAAATCTATTGGTAAAACCCCATGTTAATATAACCATCCATTTGGAAAGAGTAAAAGTAACAAAATTTCCCAGATGGATACCATGGTGGCTATATTTGAGTGTCAGTTTGCTTCATTTTCATTTTGGACAATAAAATCTCTTCTGATCAAAAACCAGTGTCAAAATGACTTTCCATTTATGATGAGCAACAATAACAAGAGTTTCAAGATGGCCACATCAGACATCAGATTAGCACCATTTTCATTCAGGACCAACAAACCATCATAAGATGATTTTCAATATGGCTGCCACTGTGGTCACACTGGATATCAGATGCACACCTTTCCATTTGGGACTAACTAGTCATCATAAATCTTCTGGTGAAAGCACAATGCTGATATGACCAGCCATCAAGAAAAAAAACTGTAATAAGATTGTCAGATTGCCATTGTGGTGGCCATTGTGGAGATCAGACTGGCACCAGTTTCATTTATGGACAACTAGAACATAAGAAGTCTTTCAGTAAAGTCTCATGTTGAAAAGCCCATGCTGATATGATCATTCGTTTAGAAGTAGTACTGATAGAAAGATTTTCAAGAAGGTTATTGTAGTGGCCATACTGTATGTTTGTGCAGCACCATTTTCATTTATGACCAACAAGAAGCTATAACAGTATAGAGGTCAGATAGAAAGTATATCTCACCAAACAGCATTGAGGTCTACGGAAAAATAATTGGTACCGTGATACCATAAGAAGTCTTTCAGTAAAACCCCATGCTGATACAACCATCCATTCATCAGAAGTATCATAACAAGATTCTAGAGATGGCAGCAGTAAAAGCCATACTGGTGTGTAAGCAGCACCATTTTCACTTAGAGCCAACTAGACATCATAAGAAGTCCTCTAGTATAAAACCCACGTCAATATGACCTTACATTCAGGTGGAATAGTGATAAAAAAATTTAAGATGGCTGCTGTGGTAGCTTTATTGGGCATCAGACCAGCAATATTTTCATACAGGACCAACCAGACATCATAGGAAGTGTTTTAGTAAAAGAAAAAAAAAACATGAGGAGTAGTCATAAGATTTTCAAAATGGCTGTTGTGGAGGCCATATTGGAGGTCCAAGCAACAACATTTTCATTTAGAACCAACTAGACAGTATAAGAAGTTTTCCAATGTAAATATGACTTCATGTTCAGGAGAAGAAGTAATAACAAGATTTTCAAGATGACCACCATGATGGTCATATTTCACTTCAGATTGGCTTCATTTTCATTTAGCACTAACTAGACACCATATGAAATCCTTGGGTGAAAACCCCATGTCACTATATGGCCTTCCACTCAAGACAAATAATGATAACATTTTCAAGATGGCTGTTGTGGTAGCCATAATGGCGGCGAGATCACCACCATTTTTAACCATGACCAACTTGACATTACAAGAAGTCTTTTAGTGAAAACCCTATAATGATATTACCATCCAATCATGAGGAGTAGCTATAACAAGATTTTCAAAATGGTGGCTGTGAGCCTGTGGCCATACTGAATGTCTGAGTAAAACCATTTACATTTAAGGGCACGCATGGGGCCGATTACAATTGTAATCATAACCGATGCAATTGATTACATATTGATCTGTTATTGTAATCATAATCACTGATTTCAGAAGCTCTATAATCATAATCATCCTTCATTGGCAGTCTAATGACTACAAATGATTACAACCAAAAACAATACTAATTATATTCTTAATAATTGTAAGAATAATAAAAGTTTTTATAAATATTAGACCATGAATTTTGACTATTATAATATTGGCATGTAAATTTATATGTTAATAATGGTCGATAAACATTTACATAGAGTTTAAATTGTTTGTTTTTCAGTTATAAAATGCACGATATCAGCCCAGAACAAAAAAAAAATAAGAAAATACAAAGCAGCCATAATCATAATTGTAATCATCGCCTGTAATCGCAATCATAATTATGGTTTCCAAATACACTGTAAAGTGTAATCATAATCATCGGTGCCAAACAACCTGTAATCATAATGTAATCGAGCACATGAAATCGACCCCATGCTTGTTTAGGACCAACTAGACCATGACATGAATGTATCAATAGAGTTTCATGGCAACCCTCCAAGTAGTTTAGGAGGAGCAGCAATGATTGTTCTAATGGATGGATGACAGACCAAAAACTTCACAAGTTCTTCTGGAGTATGACCATCAGAGTTAAAATAAGAGCTTACCCTATAATCCACAAGTGTCTGTTCAGCTGAATATTTACTGAATTTATTTTGATTCATAATACACAACTTAAATATTTAAATGATTCGCTATGGCAAATCCCAACATTTATATTACCTATCTTCTCCACCCCAACACAAATCAGACAAATTAAATCCTAGGGTTTGTCACCCAAAACCTCATTTGTTTAATTTTGTTTTTAAAAAAAAGAATTACAAGAAGTATCCAAAATGATACTGTAATTGTTAATTTTTACATTTGACCTTTGACACCTCTTACCTTTGAGTTGACCTTTGACCCCTCCCTGAGGCATGGATGGGGAGGAGGCAAAAACTATAACCATTACACTATTGGTAATCACGCATACAACCAATGTATAATTTTATGCTTACCAGACAAGACATTCATGACTGAAATTCCTAGCATATTAGTGTATGAACTTTAAACCAATAGCAACAGTACAGCTGTATGCCATCTCACCTCTGTCTGTGTGGGTTCAAGTCTCGGGCTAGGAAAATATAGGTGTGTGAGAAAGCGTGCCAGTAGCTTCTTGTGGGTCAGTGGTTCTTTCTGGGGTTTTCCCATGGCTCTTTCTCCACCATTTATACTGGCCACCATCTTGTGCTGAAAAATGGCATTAAATCCTATAACAACAATAACAACGGCTGTATGCCAGTCTGAATGTTATCAATGATGCTGAGATGTGTGACTTTAAAAATTTCAATCTACAACTTCAATACTGTTCACCATAATGCAATAAACTTTCTACCTGATCAGGCAAGTCTGGAACTCCTAGCATATCATGGTGTAAACTTTACACCTATAATAGCAATATTATCCCTGTTTCACCTGAATGCAGCAACAACAAGAATTGTATGTGGCTTTCAAACACTGTGAAACAAAACTTTAATACTACTGCCATAAAAAAAATGGCAACTATAAGTACTTCTCACCATGCTAATGCAGGTAATGCAGAAATTATACTTTTCTCTTGTCATGCTGTGCAAGATAAACAAAAATAGGATTTTTCTTCCTCTTCTGCTTAACATTCATGATAGTATTTGTGATTTCACACACACACACATACACAGACACACACATGCAAACAAGCAACTACTAGCATTTCCTTGAAGAGTAAAGTTATTTTTAAAGGCAAAAATAATTATTACATATTAGGAAGATAAATCCTTCCAAACATATATACTGCTAAAAATTAAAAGATGACAGGTGAGGTGTACAAAATAAAAGATGCAGTGTTAAGTTAAAATTGGGTTATAACTTAACAATTTCTATATTCTATATTGAATAGTACTGCGCTGGTTACAAACAAAATCCTATGCAATGATATGAAGCAAACAGACTGGTTCCCTACACCTTAACATCATTCAAAATGATACAGACGAGTCAAAACTTTGCTTGGCAAGGAATATAACTCTGTCTAAAATTACATATACAACACTAACACCAGAAAAGGCATATGTACATGCATGAGACTATGTTCAAACCAAAATTCATCAGAATATGCTGAATAGATTATGGCAGTTACAAGCAACATATCATGTGATCATATGTATATAACTGTCAAGGACCATAACTCTCTTCACATCAAGGTCTATGAGACAATGTTCATACCAAATTGCATCACAATATGCTGAATGATTCTTAAGCTGTGAGGTTAATTGTGTAGAACCAAACTCTATCCAATGTATATACGCATGCGCTGTTAGGGACCCGCAGTGTGGATTGCCTATATGAGTCACTCGTAGAAATAAAGTCTGGGAAGCAACACACTTGTGTCTGTTTCAGTGTATACATCTCACTTGAGATAGTTTAGGACAAGAAATGCAACACTATGAACAGTAAAGATGCACATGGTCTTGTAAGCTCTTTGCCGAGGATAACTTCTTCTCACACATACTGCATGAAAAAGATTTACCCTCATGTATCTTCTCATGGCGTTTGCAGTTACCTTTACAGTTGAATTTCTTATCACAAATCTTGCAGGCAAATGGTTTTTCATCAGTATGTACCATCATTGTGTGCTGTGTAAGGGAAGATTTCTCAACGAAACTCTTGTCACAGATGTCACACGTGAACTGCTTTATACCTAAATGTATCCTCATGTGTCTTTCAAGCTGTCTCTTTTGTGTATACTTCTTCTCGCACAGTTCACATGCAAACTTTTGGTCATCATAGTGAGTTCTTCGATGAGCCCGTAAGTAACTAGGCTCTTTAAATCTAATACCACAAACCTCACATTTATAATTTTTTTCCCCCGTGTGATTTCTTATGTGTGTTTCTAGGCTGGATTTTACTGTGAATGTCTGTGAACACTGGTCGCATTTAAAAGGTTTGTATCCGGTATGTGTCCTCATATGTAGATTTTTTGCACCAACCTGCGTAAATCTTTTGTCACAAAAATTACATTTGTATGGTTTTTCTCCAGTATGTCGTCTAACATGTGTCACAAGCGCACATGATTTCTTAAATCTTTCTCCACATATGTCACATCTGAATGGTCTTTCATCTGAATGCATTTTAGTATGCCTATCAAGCAGATATCTATGTAAGAAACTTTTCCCACATCTTTCACATTTATAATTTTTTTCATCTGTGTGCTGTCTTGTGTGTTGTTGAAGCTCGTAACGTTTTCGGAATCGTTTCTGACATGTATCACATGTATAGAGTAGGTCGCCAGTGTGTATTCGCATGTGTACATTACATGAACCTTTTCGTTTGAATCGTACATCACAGAAATCACACTTATAAGGACGGTCCCCAGTATGAACTGCCAGATGAGACACAAGGTTTGATTTGCTTCTATGGTTTTTCTTACAAAACTCACAAGTGTATAACATGTTAACATATTTTGTACTCCTTTTCTTGTCATCTGGTAAGCTATTACATGTGCTCAACTCCTGTATGATTATATTTGATTGATTTACTGTGCAATCCTGACAGATATCATTTTGCTTTGAGTTCCTGACAATGGTATCTCCCTCCATCTTTCCATCCAGGCCTAAGGAAGAGACCATACCAACCTGGTGATCATCATTCTTTGAATTTAAGCTTCTTGCATCTTTGTCCATTTTCAGAAATTGTTTACAAACAATGAATCAAAGCAGCTACCTTGCTGGGACAGCAGAAAAGCTCTGACAGGTACTGCAATGTAAATACAATTATTATATTAATACATGTAAATACTGTAAAATACAATAATCATATAACTAAAACATAGAGTAATGGAAATGTGTCCAGCAATCGCTTATTCATTGAAAATATCAACACAATAAAATAAACATCTATAACTATTAAAATTTTGACAGTAAGGGCTAGGAATTTCCTAAGTTATCAAGCAGAATGAACTGGGCTTTCCCGGGGGCCTATACGACATGACGGTACTGCCACGCCTTACATGCCAGACAGATGCTTAAGATCATGCCTTAATTTAACCACCATGCCTTAATTTTTTTGTCAGCATCCCTTAATAAGAGCACCATGAATGGCAGATTTTTATGCCTTCACACAGTTTCATAGTTCTCTGTGTTGGCACTACCAGGGTAAGAATAACTTTGGATATTACTGGCCAATGGATCCCAAAATCTCTGCTCTTTAGTCAACATTATCTTCTAAATGGACCTATCATAACCATCACGTCTGACCTTCATTTCTTTATTGCAGCAGACTGGGCCCTGCTCTAATAGCGTTTGCTTTTCTTTATTTCCTTTGATTTACGATATAGATGTTGGCACAGTTACAGACATTGGTGTAGTGCTAAATAAATAAGTGGGAGAATGCAATAAAGAAGTGAGGGAACATGTTATTCCAATGAAGGTTGGGGGGTGGGGGGCTGGACAATGGCAACCGCAAGTAAGAGAACATGCAAAAAAAGGAAGGGAACATCATTCTCACATGTTCCCACAACACTACACCCCTGGTTACTATGGAACAATTTGAACTCTGTTTATACTGTTTCTAGAAACCAAAAATTAATGAATACCAATTACTGGATTTGAAAACAAACAACCAATTAGGTTCTAAGTTTGCAAAACTGTTGCTCTGTGTGTGTGTGTGTGTGTGTGTGTGTGTGTGTGTGTGTGTGTGTGTGTGTGTGTGTGTGTGTGTGTGTGTGATTTTTAATGTAGCTTTAACAATTTTTCAGTCATATCACTACAATGTCTGCAGTTTGGCAGTTTATAGTGATGCCTAGCATTGGGGTATCATGCCACAGACATGTAGCATGATGTCCCACCCCAGTCACATTATCCTGACACCAGGATGACCAGTCCTAACACTAACCTCTTAATGCTGCACCAAGCGAGGCAGCTGTAAATACCATTTCTGTAAGTCTTTAGTATGACTCGGCCAGGGATTGAACCCACAACCTCCCGCATCCGAGGCGGATGCTCTAACCACTAGGCCACCAGAGTGGTCTCTAAATATTTCACTCTCTAAATATTATTTTAATTCTTTTTAAAGATACCTAGGTCTCCACAAAAATGTAGCTGGCAGAGAACATGCCTAAATACTTACACTGTCTTTTTAAATCACCTTGGATTCAATGTGAAACCACCAACATAGTCACACTAGGACAGACTGAATGTGTTTTATACAAATATTTTTGACACACCTCAAAACAAATAAATAACTATATCTGAAACAAAATTTAGGCCACCTGCTGCTTACAGGTCTTTTGCTCTTATCAATGTTTTCTTCTTCATTTTTCTAGAAAGATAAACATATCATACCTGGAGCAGCAGAAGGGGGTGAGCAGAAGTTTGTTGGTCATTCCAATGGTTCCATGTATTTGTTTTTTGCTGATTTTTTCACCCCCCTCTGTCCGTCATTTTCTCTGCTCACCCCCTCCTGCTGCTCCTCGGGGTTCATCACAGGTTAGCTGACATAAAATAAGTTTAATTACTAAAATTAAAAATAACACGCTAAAGCAAAAGAACTGAAATTGAATGAACTGCAACCTAAAAGGTACGTAAATGAAAATAAACTCAATAATTAGATTAGATGTTGAATAATGATAAATTATAACTAGCTTTGAAATGATTATAAAATGAATGTTATCAAATGAATGTTATATTATAACTATCTGGCATGAAATCCTGCCTAGCATATACCCTGGGCTACTGAATCATTTAAATATGTTGTTATGACTCTGAGTCTTAAACTATAAGCTACGATATATAACAAAAAGAAAGTGAAATCAACATTTTAAGTAAACTCAATACACAATTTACTTCTCTAAGTTACAAAGTGAAAATTTAAAAGACACTTACAGTATTGTGAATTAAATCCCTAACAATCCTAAATGTCTTATCACAAGTCCAAAAGTACAGAAGTTCCAAATGAATTCCAATAGTCCTGAATGCCTTAATGTAACAGCTTGATGTAATCCAGAATGTCTCTGAATGAGTTAAAAATAAATTCCAAAATAAGGTGTTAATTCCAAATGAATGAGCACTTAGTAATTCCAATGAATTTTTTAAATAAAAAATTCGTCTTGAATTACACTGGAACACAACTATATAATCTGATCATAAATGGATTCAAGAAACTGATCTTAAAACATGAATTAATAATTTGTTTACAAAGGCCCCAATATATACAAAATTTCACTTCACCTAAGACACAACATAAAATTCTGGAATTCTAATGGAAAATTCCACTAACTCATAAACAAGGTTAGACCTTGAACTCAAACTGCAGTAAACATCTTGACCAGGGGTCAAGCTAGACTTGAATTTTAGGAAGAAGTGACTTCTCCTTTTGGACAGAACAAGAAGTGAGAGCTCAACAGGGAGAAGTGGACGTGAAACAAGAAACGCAATATATATATATATATATATATATATATATATATATATATATATATATATATATATATATA
>JAECUM010021307.1:0-30724 GCA_016617855.1 Megalonaias nervosa | reverse complement strand
CAGCTGCTTAGCTTGGCTCTCAGCACTAAGAAGTTAGTGTTAGGATTGGTCGGCCTGGCGTCAGGATAATGTGATTGGGTGGGACATACTGCTACATACCTGTGGCATGATGCCTCAGTGCTAGATATCAATATAAACTGCCACACTACCATAGCGATATGACTGAAATTTTGTTAAAGCTACGTTTAAAACACACACACACACACACACACACACACACACACACACACACACACACTGCGCTTCGCAAAACCTAGGTCATAGTCACAAACAGAGAAATAGTCATGCTTATATGAAGTAAGTGATCATAAAGGATGGTGAATTTCTACCCTACTGCGATCAGTACCTACAAAATATCAATGTAAATCATTTCATAAAAGTTGATTGTCATGAAAACTTCTGAGAGTGAGAGCTTTTAACGAACTCAGAATTGTGCCTAAGGGCTTCAGAAGAAAACAAAAAGAAACCTTATTTGTCTTCTTTTCAAAAACCACTGTGCCTATCATGATCACATTCAAATTAAATGTTACATACAGCCTATCATGATCACATTCAAAATGCTTGATACATACAGCCTATCATGATCACATTCAAAATACGTTACATACAGCCTATCATGATCTCATTCAAATTAAATGTGCCATACAGTCTATCATTATCGCATTCAAAATAAATGTTACATACAACATATTATGATCCCTCTGAAAATACATGTTACATGCAGCCGATTATGATCCTACTCAAATCAGAGGTTACGTACAGCCTATTACGATCCCAGAAATTGTACATACGGCCTATTACAATCCCAGAAATTGTACATACAGCCTATTATGATCCCATTTAAAATAAATGTTACTTACAACCAATTATGATCACATTCCAAATGAATGCAACATGCAGCTTATTATGACCACACTAAAAAAAGAACCTTACATACGAGTTATTATCGTCGCATTCAGGACATATGTTACACACAGTTATGATCGCATTCAGGACACATGTTGCACAGTCAGTAATGATCACATTCAGGACACATGTTACACACAGTCAATTATGATCACATTCAGGACACATGTTACACACAGCCAGTTATAATCACATTCAAAACTTATATTACCATACAGCCTTTTATGATCGCATTAAACACAAATATTACATGGAAAATGCGTCCAGGCTGGTTTTCCTGGCATATATTTGTGGTTTCTATAGCAACCAAGTTGACAACCTTCCTTCTGCCTCTTGACCAAAATGACAATTTTATCAATCTTGCTTAGAATATTCTCTAGGAGATACTGTACTCATATTGTGTGCAGGATGTTTTATTTATCAGCAACTTTTTTGCGTCAGGGTCTTTGAAATGTTTCTTAGTACATGCCAGTCCAGAGGCATGGAAAGGGTTGCGTCACTTCCACTGATGAGGTGTTTGGAGCAACTATATTTAAAAGCTATTTTACATTCACTCTTCTGAACACCTGAGACAAATTTGATCAAGCTTGGAATGAGCGGCATTTGTCTCTACTACAATTGTGTCCAAGGCTGCCTTCCCAGCAATGGCTGCCTTCCCAGCAATGGCGTGGCTTACATGTGGCAATCAGATGATTGTTTTGACAAAAGCATCAAAACACCGGCGGAATAGTGGTAGCACGATATTGCACAAGAAATAAAAGAATCAACTGACACACACACACACACACACACACACACTAGCAATAGCGCGCTTTTGATTCTCTATGGGTCTTGGCCAAAGGTAATTACAAATCAAAGGCAAAAATGGCAAACACCAAACATTATAGAAATCGTTGAATTTGTAAAATTTTACATTTCTGTATGTTTAATTGAAGTATTGTTTGAAGATTTTAGATGTCGCACATACTTTGTTTGAACTCCTATGATAAAATGGCAATCCAGTTTTTATTATTCTGCGCAAGAAGGAGCAGTAGTGCCACCTAGTTTCCTAATATTAACTGGTTTAACCGTAGATTATATCCCGGATAATATAATGACATTAATAACCACAGCAATAATAGTAATACCTGTAGAAACTGTAATTATTGATAAGTGAATAAATAACGAGCTGAATTAATCAATTTTTAATTGAAAACATGGACTCGAAACAGATAGAGCCCCTTTGGAGTCATCCTGGTTTAAGCACTTGGTTTCATTGTACTTAGGCAACGTATTCAGTAAGATTCCTTTACTTTTCTGGAATCGGACCGCCAGCTGAAGTTGTCAGCAATTGCACCAAATACAATATCACTGAAAGCATGGCACGAGGAAGAGAAGCGTTATGCAGCCAGTCTTCTGTTCAGCTTCTTTGTCATCCGATCAGATCATTGGAGAAAGATCCTTTTGTGAATATATCCATTTTCTCCGACATCCTGAAGGTCGCCAATTGTGTACGTGATGAGATAAAATTATGCTCTCTTTGGCATGTTATGTTTAGACTATGTACGTTCAATTTTTAGCTAGTCACGGTGCTAGAGAATGTGCATGGCTCGATCACATATTGATAGGTTCTGCACCTGTTATCAACAAAGGACAGAGATGTGAAACTTTATAGTATTACAATTTCAGGTGCATTAATTGAGACGCTAAAATACCCCTTCATGCAAGTTTCATCCTTACTGCATTAGTAGTAATAGGGGTTACCGTAGCGACAATGGGAATTAGCATTACAGACCCCCCCCCCCCGGGCCCGTATAGCGTCAAGAAATAAAAGCACACCCTGGGCCTGTATAGCGTTAATGGAAATTGGGTAGAGTGACTAGCACACCCTGGGCCTGTATAGCGTCAATGGAAATTTTTGTAGAGCGGCGACTAGTACACTGTGGGTTTGTATAGCGATAAGCGACAGGTGGCATGACGTCACACTGGTAACAATGTAGCAAAAAGAGAAGTACTGTGACGTCAGGCTACCTGAGAGAGGGCTATAGACAAATACGAATCAAGAGCGTTCGTGTTTTTTAGTAGAGGAAGGGTTTTATATATTCGTTTAGGGTGGAGACCAAATGAAAATTAAGATCTTTTCGAGGCATTGGAAGAGGCCCTGAAAAGGGCCGTTGTTTGTTATGTGATGTTAACACCATTCCGTTAACATACAGGACATCGCATAGGTCTTCTTTTCTTCCTCAAATTTCTCAAAGTTTGTCTTAAAGTGTGTCTCACTTCTGGTCCGTAGATGAGAGTCCGCTTAAGACAGCCTTGTCTTTCCACATAACATCTTCTTTTCCAAAGAGTGGCACCGGTGATCCGGATGACAGTCCATTTTGTTTTCACATACATGGGTAAGTCTGTACGGAACAGCATTGAGGATACCAAAGTAGAGGATTCTACGTCGATCAACATCTTCTCTGTGACGAGAACAGGTGAAGGGAATGAAGTGAACCGCGTTTATTTATAGTGGAAGACCGGATCGAAACGGATTGAAAGGGTTCACCAATCCCAACACGCGTTACAAAATTCAGTCACTTCGCGGAGTCTGTCTTCCAATCCGAAGAGAGCTACCTTGTGACGTCACATTTCCTATATAGGCACACTGGCGTCTGTGCGCAGTGAATCGATGCGGTATTGTTTTGTGAAACATGACGGAAGCTAAGAAGACAGTGAATTGGGGTGCACCGGCTGTGGAGACGAGAAGTAATGGTATAGCTGCAGCTACCAAAGTGAACACAGTGCTACTTCCCGAAGAGGTTGATTTCAACTGGGATTTAGTAGATTTTTTATCTTCTTCCCAAGAATTTGTTCCGGTACCAGTACCTTCGCCACTTTCTCCTTCTTTACCACGTGTCGACGATTTTAAACAAAGACAGAAAGAAGAATTGGAGAAATTTTTACAGCAGCAGAAAGAAGCAGAGCAAGCATTTCTTCTTGAACAGCAACAGCGAGAAGAAGAAGAGGCAAGAAGGAAACGACAGGAAGAAGAAGCAGTAGAGAAGAAACAAAGTCTAGAAGAGAAGGAGAACAGCGAAAGTCAAACGGTCACGGTACTCTTGGACATTTTGGCCGAGTTAAGAAGTCTGAAACAAATGTATCAGACTTCTTTATTACGACCCAAGAGAAAAAGACCTTCCCGAGCCAAACAACCTAACCCTGTGACTACACCACAGATACCACCCCTAGTGATATCTACTAAATCATTGACAGGAGCAAGTCCACAAGTAGGCCTTGGCCGTGGCAAAGGCTTAAGACAGTTAAAGCGAATTGATTCTCGTTCCTGAGTTTGTTCTAAGGAAAAACAAACACTCAACAGTCCTTTTCAGGGCTACCCAATACTCTCGAAAAGAGTGACTATTCATTTTGCCAAAATCAATTAAAACTCAAAATCCCTTCTTTAACCCTATGATGTACGTGTTGTGAGTGTATGAGTGTAGGTCCTTATTATTTCTAAATAATGAAAACCAAGAGACACTTACGTTTTTTCAGTTTGGTCTATTCTGTTACAAATTTTTTACAATTCAATATCACAACATAACACAACACAACACTTTTAAAAAAGTTCATAGATTTCTTCTGTGTCTTTTTCTTTCACTCTCTCTGTTTTTTCAATTTCTTCACTTTTACACTTTTTTCCTCTTCTTTCTTCTTCTTCCTCACATTTTTCTCGTCTTCTTTTCTTTTCTGTCTTCTCTTTCTGAACGTGTCGGGGTTCTTCTTTTGTCGAGGTCACCTCTGTTTCTTCTTCCTCCTTCTCCTGCTCCTGTTGTTTCTTAGGGCACTCTGAAGACCAATGTCCTTTCTCTTGACAATGATAACAGGTATCTTGACTTTTGTTTCCTTTGACAATGGTCTTGCTTCTTTGACGGTCTGGACATTCTGTAGCCCAATGCCCTTTCTTTTGACAGATATAGCAAGTATCTTGACTTTTATCTCGAAAGGAAGGAGAGTAGTCCGTCGGCTTGTCTGAAGAAAACTTTCGTATCACACCTCGCAATGCTCTAATCAGAAGTTCGATCTGTGTGGGTTCTTCCATTGTGCTAGTCGGCTTGAGAGCGAAATGAATGCTGAGAGGGGAGTCACTAGCCCTTTATATATGCCCTGGTCTGACATGGATATATAGGGGTTCATGGTGTTTCACATGTAGTCATTTGACTTTTTGCAGTCAAGATGAAACGATCGCATCATTTCGAAAAGAAAGAAGAAGAAACTAAGAGGCAGAAACGTGATTTATCGCCTCGCACAGTAGCTGAAGTCTTGGCACAAATTCATGCCAGCGATTTTGAAGATGACATGAGTGAACCAGAATCGAAGCCTAAAGAGTCTACACCAAATCAAAGTCCATTACCATCAGTAAACCCTGAAAAGTACTACCATATTCGGGAGACGGACAAACGCTCTTCCAGAAAATTTAGAACCACGGCCTACACGTACGCAGTGAAGTTTAAAGATTTCAAGTCTGACGTACCCTTGGAAAAAGCAGAAGGGTTCATCACCGATGTGTGGGATTCTTTGTTAACCACACTAAAACGGCAATGTCAAGCCAAAGAAGACGATCGCTTGAGACTTTCTATTCATCACGACAATTTGAAGTCTCCCGTTTGGATCGAGTTTAGCAGTCCAACAGAATTGACACCTTCCAAAATCATGGACAAGATTCAACACGTACAACAATCCAATGACAAATTTCACATCACGGACGGAAAAGCGACACTGTACATGACCCACGTGTCTCTTCCCCAAGGGACAGGTAAAAAAAAGTTGATGTTGGTAGACAACTTGCGTAACCTCAAGCGTAGCCTCGTCCAAATTAACAATCCAAAAGACAAGATGTGTTTAGCCCGTGCCATCGTGGTGGGACAAACGTATGCCGACAAGAACGATACGGTAGAATGGAAAAGAGCCTGGAAAACTATTCAACAATCGGACCGAGCCAAACAACGAAAAGAAGCAGAACTCCTGTTACAGCAAGCGGGGTTAGCTAAAGACACACCCTGTGGCATTCCTGAAATGCAAAAGTTGCAAGACGTCTTGGCTCCACGTTACACCTTGAAAGTTCACCCTCAAGAAGTGCGCGGACCTCTGTTGTTTCGAGGTCAAGATTTAAAGACGGAAAATACATTCACGTCTATCATCACGACGAACATTTTGATGCCATTACCAGTATCACTGCATTCCTGGGATACGGTTATTACTGTGAGAAATGTGACTATGGCTATAACAATCGAGAGCAACATAAGCATTGCGGATCGAAATGCTCAGGATGTTTAGCTTCTACACCCTGTCTGGACGAAGGACAAGAACGAGTGCATTGCTCTGCTTGTCAGCGCACGTTTGTCAGTCCTGCCTGTTACCAACAACACCTAAAGACGCAAGGTTCACAGCAGAAATGTGCTTGTCAGCTCTTGAGATTGTGCCCTACTTGTGGACAAGGCATACGTACCAATAGTGTCAAGTTACACATTTGTCGAGGAAAGAAACGATGTCACATTTGTCGCCAAATCGTGGACTTGGAACACCAATGCTACATTCAAAAATACCATTCTAAACATGAAGAAGAAGAAGATAATGACCAGAAGAAGAAAGGGAATTTCATCTTTTTCGATTTCGAATGCATGCAAGAGACTGGCATTCACATTCCTAATTTCTGCGTGGCTCACCGAGCGTGCGAGAAGTGTATCCAAGAGCCTATCTTGACTCATTGCCCTCACTGCAGCAAAATTCCTGGAGGACGTGAAAAAATCTTTCGAGGACCGAACACACTAGCCGATTTTGCCCAATGGATCTTAGACCCTATCGACGAAACGTGGAGCCAAGAAGATATCGAACGTTACGGAGATTGTCATCGCCATGCCACGGTGATGGCTCACAATTTCTCGGGATACGATGGACAATTTCTGTTGAGATACTATACGGAACAAAGTACCGAACGTCCGAAAGTAACTTTGAACGGAGCCAAAATCATTTCCATGCAAGTGGGTCAAGTACAGTTTAAAGATTCAATGAGTTACTTGGCTATGCCTTTGAGCCGCATGCCTAAAACGTTTGGCATGACAGAAATGGCCAAAGGCTATTTTCCACACTTTTTCAATACCGAAGCCAATCAACACGCCGTTCTACCCCATTTGCCTGAGGCTCACTACTACGACCCCGACAACATGCGTACCGAACAACGAGAAGCTTTCTACGCATGGTACCAGACTCACGCTTCGGACCCTTTTGACTTTCAAGAAGAAATGTTAAAATATTGTCGTTCCGACGTAGACATTTTACGTCGCTGCTGTGGAAAATTTCGAGAACTGTTCATGGAACACGGAGGGATCGATCCTTTGAAAGAAGCTTGTACCATTGCCAAAGCGTGTTCCTTAGTGTATCGTCAACGATTCATGCCCGAAAACACCCTAGCTGTCATCAGTCCTCAAACGACCAATTTTGTCAAACGTCAATACTCAGTCAAAGCCCTACGCTGGTTACATTACTTGTGTGAGAAGGAAGACAAATGGATCCAACACGCTCGCAACGGAGGAGGCGAAAAGACCATCGGAAAGTATTCGGTAGATGGCTGGGACTTAGAAAACCCCAAGATCGTGTACGAGTTTAACGGGTGCTTATTTCACGGATGTCCCATCTGCTACCCTCAACGTGACACTAAAAACCAGTTTTTACAACAGACCATGGAAGACTTGTACCAGACCACTTGTCAGCGACGCTTGAAGTTAGAAGAGCAAGGATACCAAGTAGTGGAAATGTGGGAACACGAGTACGATCAGCGATTGAAAACCGATCCCGAGTTTAAGCGCATCGTGGAAAGTTACAAGCTGGTGGACCCTCTGAACCCGCGGGACAGTTTGTACGGAGGACGGACGAATGCCACCTGTTTGCTGTACCAAGTCGACGAGGAGAAAGGAGAAGAAATCAAATACTTGGACGTGTGTTCTCTGTATCCGTACGTGTGCAAATATTGTCACTTTCCCGCAGGGCACCCACAATTGCTGACCGAACACATCGACGTGGACAATATTTTCGACAATACGAAGGATTGATCAAGTGTAAAGTCTTGCCTCCCACGAACTTGTACCATCCCGTTTTACCACATCATTGCCAAGGAAACCTGATGTTTCCCTTGTGTCGTACTTGTGCTGAAACGTGCAACCAAGACCACCCTTGTCAGCACACTCAGGAAGAACGAGCCTTGACGGGAACGTGGGTCAGCGTGGAATTGTTTAAAGCTCTGGACTTGGGATACCAACTGTTAGAAGTGTACGAAATTTACCACTTTCCCAAGACAGAAAAATACCACAAGGGCGACGAGACTCAAAAAGGCATTTTTGCAGACTACGTGAATGCCTTTTTGAAACTGAAACAAGAAGCTAGCGGATATCCTTCCTGGTGTCACACTCCCGAAGACCAAACAAAGTTCAAAGAGAAATACTGGAAGCAGGAAGGCATCACTTTAGACCACATCGAGAAAAACGAAGGAAGGCGATCGTTTGCCAAAGTGATGTTGAATTGTTTGTGGGGAAAAATGGCACAAAGACCGTGTTTACCCAAGACGGAGTATTTGACAGAACCTTTCCGATACTTGCAGATGATTCACGACAAAACCAAATACATGAAACACGTGGACGTCGTTCGTGAGGACTTACTCTTAATCAATTACGAAGAAGAACTGGACTTTGTAGAAGCCGACGAATTTGGAAATGTCATCATTGCGGCTTACGTGACAGCCCATGCTCGCTTAAAACTGTACGAAGCTTTAGAACTATTAGGAGATCGTGTACTGTATTTTGACACGGACAGTTGCATTTACATTGATCGCCTGGGTCAACCTTACCTGATCATCGAATGAGACCGTTTAGGAGCCTGGAGGACGAGCATCCCGACCACAAAGATTCTCAGTTTTGCAAGTGGCGGTCCCAAAAATTACGGCTACGAATACCGAGACAATCAAGGAGAAGTGCACACGGAGTGTAAAGTGAAAGGATTGACTCTCAATTATCGCACCAATCGACGCGTGAACTTTGGTGTCTTGAAAGAAGCCTTGCAGTCTGGACAGGATGGAAAGTTTAAAGTGACCACCCACGAACCGCACAAGATTGTACGTTTACCCACACACCAAATCGTCAGTCGACCCTTGGAAAAAGTTTATCAAATCGTGTACCAGAAGCGAGTTCGGCTTCCCAACCACTTCACTTTACCGTACGGTCATGCCGATATTGGTCAGCATATAAAAAGGGACAACGTTCAAGGTCGATAGTTCATTGTGACTACCATTGCTAAGCGAGAAAGATGAATCCATTCACACAGCAAGTATCCAGTAAGAGTAAACTCAAGTACGATGCTGTGCCTTGCGATGGTAGGGATGCCGTACGCTATGACCTTAGTGATTCAGTACCACATCATCATGGGAACTTTGCTATAACTACTACTTCTACTACCATGCCTACCATGGAAAGTGATGCTGTACGTGTCAAACCTGACGGATGTGAAAGAGATGCCACTCGTTATCGCACACCTTTTCACTTTACTGGTTTTCATGGTGGATGTCCACCTCCACAGGAAACCATGCGACTACCACCCTACGGATGTCATGTAAAACTGAGCAAACTCCTAAGGATTTCACCGTACCCTCATCGAAATGAACCTGTGAAAGACGAATATTCGTTCCCTGTGCGTTTGCCAGAATACTGTGATTTTGAAAGTCGATTGCAAACCTTCCAAGGAAAATGGCCAAAATATCTAGGAGGACCTACCCCCGAAGAATTAGCCAGAGCTGGATTTATCTACTTGGGCGAAGGAGATAAAGTCAAGTGCTTCAGTTGCGGTGTCTCACTTCACGAATGGGAGAAGAAAGATTGCGCTTACCTGGAACATGCTCGATGGTCTCCAGAGTGTCACTACCTGCCTTTAGTGGGACCTCGTCATTGAAGTGACCCTACCATGTTGTGTAAAAAGCTAGCTACGGAGTTAGGAGTCAAACGTTGGACAATCCTAGACAAGTATTTAAACCCGATGTAAAAAATAATCTTCAAAGATTACCAAACGAATTGCAAGAGAAGATCTACAAGGACATTTGGCAGGGACTTGCCAGAGCCAAATCTCAATTAGTGACTGTAGAACATTTGTGTCGAGAAATTCATAAGAGGAAATTGACCAAAGTCAACAAACAAGTCCGATTTCTCTGGATCAAGTGTGCGTTCGTTCTACTATTTCGCTTTAGACCATTTACATTTGAAGATTTTATTGACATTCTTGACCGTTTCCTGGAATGGCAGTGGTCAGAAATTACTCACTACGTTCATTACTTTCGCTCTAGGAGAAGTGTTTGACTGACATGGTTATGGATACTTTACAAGAGAACATTCGTGCTTTGCCTGTGGAATTGAGAGAATGCATTTACTGTGAGTTCGTCAAAATACAAGTGAAACGAAAAGAATCATTGCATCCGTTACGTCACCGATGTTGGAACCACTGGTACCTAAATGCTATAAGAGGATTGATTCTGATGAAAGTGTTCCAGTGGTCAGACATTGATCAACTACTCGTGAGCAAGAAGGATTGTGTTGTTGATAGTGATTATTTTACTACCAGGTACACTTAGTGCATCGAATTCCAGAAGAAGAGTTAGAGGGTTACCAAAATCTTGTACACAATGTAAACTTAGTTGAAGAGGAAACTTCTGAACGACGTGTGATGTGCAAGTTAGTGACTAAATATTTTGAATACGTTGACGGAATACGACCACTTCTGTGCAAAAAGTACACTTATAGCTGCCAAAAAAGAGGGTATAAAAACGTTCTACCATGCCACGACCTTTATCATTCGTGATACAACAGATTCCGTGGAAGGAAATCAATGACAGTATTCAAACGGTGGAGGATTACCAACACCTATTACGAGAACTGTCTCCATTGAATTGGGGTCGACGTGTAGTGTGTGTCTTAGTGACTTGCTTTCTGGGATTTCGTTTACCAGCTGATTCTTTGTGGACTCTTTACGAACAGTACCTATTACTCCAAAACAAAACATGAAAGTGATCCCTTTAAATGTCCACGAGAGACTCATTCTGCTCAAAGCTTTGCGCTTTCATTTGGATACTTCTCAACCTCTACGGGAAAACAAGATTCGTCAACTTTTAGGCACTGAAGATGTGTACGACGACGTGTGTGTAGCTTGTGACTTACACCCACACTGGACAGATGTGCGTGACTGGAAAAGTTTGGGGTTTGAGGCTTGGGCTAAAGAAGTGGCACACTATGCCCAAGATTTGTAATCCTAAAACATTAAAACGTTCCGTGAAAAAAGTTACTTTTAAACCTGTGTTAGTGTCAATACCAGAAGAAGAAGAAAAACAGTCTGTCACCGAGAAAAACCACTCTCTTCAAGACAGGACTGTCATCGACATTCCTGAAAGACCATTTCGGGAGGACCCTTGTGTGACTGAACCTAGGAATGTACAGACTCTCAGAACATTACACACTACTCCTACGATTTCACCTCTTGATCACAAAAAATGTTGTACAGAGACTTGTTTATATTCCACTATGGTCGTTTTGTTGTGTTTTTTATTCCTGTACTTAACCATATGGCTTTTATGTATTTTTGTCTTTCGTGTTGTTCACCAATAAAGATGACAATAAATGTGTCCTGAAAAAGTATAAAAACTCTTGTCTTGTCTGTCTTCGTGTCACAAGTGACATTTTATTACACTACTACTACTATGGCTACCTCTACTGTCTCTGCTCCCTCTTCCTCCACTGTCAAAGTCATTGACGAACACGTAGATCGGACTAGTTGGGAGGCCTTGTATCTTCGCCATCCCTTTAACATGCTCATTGCTGGACCTAGCGGTTCAGGCAAAACCGAATTTGTCAAACGTTTGATCGAACATAAACATCATTTGATCGATCGTCCTCCTCAACGAATCGTGTGGTGCTATAAAGAGTGGCAATCGGCGTACAGCCTTCTGCGAGAAAGTCAAGGCGATTCCATCGTCTTTGTGGAAGGCATTCCTGTCGAAGACGACGGAATCGTGTCTGACCCTAGTCAAACTCATTTGGTTATTTTTGACGACATGTTAGGAGAAGACGAAGAAGAAATTAAACTCTGGTTTACGCGCAAAGGGCATCATCGTAATGCCAGTGTCATTTACATTACCTAAAATTTGTTTCAACAAAGTAAAGCCCATCGTACCATCAGTCTCAATGCTCATTACTTGGTGTTGTTTAAAAGCCCTAGAGATAAATCGCAAGTACAAGTCTTAGCCAAACAGTTAGGAACGCCTTGGCTGATTCATGCGTACGACGATGCCACTCAAACCCCACACGCTTATTTACTCGTGGATTTAAAACCCACTACTCCCGATTATTTGCGATTTCGTACCCATCTGTTTCACCCCTGGTGCCAAGACGGAGGACCTATCGTGTACACGTCTCCGTCGTCGACTTAATCACCCCAAAAAATCTATAAAAACCTCGGTCACTTGGACTCTGTCTCACACATTGTCAACATGACGTCCCTTCAGTCTCATCTTCCCATTAAATTGATTCGTGCCTTGTACGGCATCAGTCGCGAAAAAAATCCACAAATACGTGCTCGTGTCTTAGAAGCTAGTCTCAAAGAAGTCTTACGATGGTTTACGGTGACAGCACGTCAATTACTGCAAGGCATCATTCAGATTCCACATCAAACCAAACGTTTTTTTGAGAGAAACAAAGTTGCCTTGACGCAACTAGCCGATCCTCGCATCGACACTCAAACCAAAAAGCAAATCATTTTGAAACCTGGAGGAAGTGGTTCTTTAGGAGGTGTCATCATTCGTTCCCTCTTAAAATGGGATCCTAATGCTCCCAAAGTTGTCCCCAAGAAAAAAGCCACACCCAAACGTACCCAGAAGAAAAAGAAAAAGAGCAAGGGTGTCAAGACCAGGTCACAGCCTCAGAAAAAGAAAAAGAAAAGCCCACAGAAAACAGCTTCTACTCGCAAGAGAGTGTCTCCAACAACTTCTCCTCCAGCAGTGACACCCTCTTCCTCTTTAGCGGCAGTAGCCGCGGCTCACAAAGTACCTGCCCCCAAAGTCAAAGTCCAAGAGAGAACGGGTGTGTTACAGAGTTTACTGGATTTGTCCGAGCAAGAACTGTCTCGATTTAGTCCGTTGCGAACTCCTCCACGGCGTGTGTTACCTGTCATCAAGTTGATACGACGTAAAGACAATCAGTGGCGACGCATTCCAGTATAAAATGACCTGAGGCAAACCATACGGATCAGTATTTTTTGTGCTACTGCACGTCCAAAGATGTTCCCTCCAAGAAGTGTACACCGTTACCATCGTCGTTCTTCTTCTTCGGTCCAAAAAGGAAAAGGAAAACGAAAAAGACAGTCACGTCATCCTAAGAAGCGCTTAGTCAAACATCGGCGACACTCTCTGAAAAGACACACTCGTCCAAAGAAAAGGAGAAGCCACCAAAAGGGAGGTTTCTTTGGCCCTTTCCTTGAATTCGATAAGATAGGTGACAAGTTTGTCACAAGGGTAAAGGACAGGCTCCAAAAAAAATAAGATAAAAAGACGCATGTGAAACCATGGACTTTAGTGTATGTTGTGGATCAAAAGATGTCCCCTCATCGTCGTTCTTCTGTCCAGAAAGGGAAAAGAAAAAGACAGTCTCGTCATGCGAAAAAACGCTTAGTCAAACATCGACGTCACCCCCAGAAAAGGCACACTCGTCCAAAGAAAAAGAGGAGTCACCAAAGAGGAGGATTCTTTGGTGATTTTGGAAAACACATCGTCACCTTTATGACGAAGCGATAGTCCCCCCAAAAGGATAAAAGGCTGTGTGACAAGTCATCGACGTTAGTGTATTTTTGGTGTGTGTCCCAGAATCAACAAACAAAGATGTCACCCCGCAAAAGACATTACTCTTCTGCCCCCAAAGGAAAGAAAAGGAAAGGACTGCCTCCTCGTTTGGTCAAACATTGGGACATGTTGTCTGTCCTGTCCAAAGCTCCTCCACCCATGCGAAAAAAACTCATTCAAACAGCCTCCAAAGATGTCATCGATACGGTGAGCGAATGTTGTCTGAACGTCTTGAAAGGCACAATACCTTTGACTAAACATCAGAAAAATTGCTTAGCCAAACATCGACACGTTCTTCGCCAAATGGTCCAAAAGAAAATACCCATTGGTCAAAAGAAAAAGATGTTGGTGCAACGTGGAGGATTTTTACCCCTGTTAGGACTTATTACCAATGTAGCGAAACCTATACTGAGTGCCATGGGACATATTATACCTGCCATAATTCCAAAATAAAAGACCAAGAAGATAAAAGGGACCTCTGAAATCAAAAGATCTCAGACGTGATCCTTGAAATCTGATGGAAGGACGAAAACTAGCTTTAGTCCCTTACAAACGATGGATGGAATACCATCGTTGGCAAGAACAACGAACCCCACATTTACCTCCCAATCCTCATTTGACCGAGATGTCCCAGTTACAACACGAATTGCAATCGTTGATGGATCGCAGCGATTTGTCAGAAACGGAACGGAAAAATCGCAACGGTACGGTCAGTTGTTGCAACGACTGCAACTCTTTCACCAGAAAGCTTTAGACGAAACAGCTCCACCCACTCTGAAAGATTTTAAGGCCTTGATGAAAAGTCCATCACCGCCACCACCACCACCACCAGCGGTCAAGACAGACACAACCCCACGAAGGCCTGAGGCACGAGAAGTTTTTCAAACACCGTCAGCAGCTCCCATTCCTAGTAAGATTGCAGCGTCCTTGTTGACCCCTTCCCCTACACCGCATCGAGAAGAACTTAAAGCTTGGGTTAAAAAGATGATGTCTACTCCACCTTCGACATAGGTGAAAAAGAAAGAAGGGAAACCAGAAGTGAAAAAAGAAAAGAAGATCAAAGCCATTCCATTACCACCACCACCACCACCACTACCTTCCACTTCTACGCCCGTGGCACATCGGACACGTAAGACCGTTTCCAAACCACCCCCTCCTTCCATTCAGACTAGCATTCGTGAAAATTGGATCACTTATTAAAACATGGAGAAGGTGTTAACCAGCATTTACTACGATCCAGCTCATCCTGCAGGTTACGGAGGAGTTCAGAAATTGTATCGTGCTGCCAAAACTCGACTGAAAAGTATCCGTTTACCTCAGGTGCAACGCTGGTTACAAGAACAAGCCACGTACACCTTACACAAACCCATTCGACGAAAATTTTCCAGAAGTCGCACCCAAGTGGAGGGTATCGATCACCAATGGCAAGCCGATTTAGCCGATGTCTCTCATTTAGCCACCTACAATCGTGGCTACAAATATTTGTTTTGTGTCATCGACGTCTTTTCCAAATTTGCTTGGGTCGTACCATTGACTTCCAAATCGAGCAGTGAGTTAGTGCGAGCCCTCAAACTGGTGTTGAAACAAAGTGGTCGTCACCCTCTTCGATGGCAAACGGACAAAGGCACCGAATTTCTAAACCAAGCTTTCCAAAAAGAATTGAAGAAACGTGACATTCATTTTTTCACCACCGAGAATCCCGAAACCAAAGCCAGCATCGTGGAACGTTTTCAACGTACCTTGAAAGAACGCATGTGGAAATATTTTACGCATCAACACACTCTCAAGTACATTGACGTCTTGCCACACCTCGTTCAATCGTACAACCAATCTTACCATCGGAGCATTGGACGTGCCCCCCAAGAAGTGACTCCCGAGAACGAAGTGACCGTCTTCGAGCGCCTGTTTGGACGTCCACGACAGTGCCTGTCCCCAAGAAAGGTGGAGTGTTGGCCTCGGGAGATTGGGTACGCATTGGCAAAACCAAACGCACTTTCGACAAAGGTTACTTACCCAATTGGACCACCGAATTGTTTCGTGTCACTGAACGTGTGCGTGGTCGTTATCCTCCCGTCTATAAATTAGAAGACATGAACGGGGAAGTGTTAAAAGGAACGTTTTACTTACCCGAGTTACAACGTGTGACCAAAAAAGAAGACGACGTGTACGAGATCGAAAGCATTCTCGATCGAAGAACTCGTAAAGTAGGAAAGAAACGTGTCAAAGAAGTCAAAGTACGTTGGAAAGGATATCCTCCCAGTTTTGACTCTTGGATCGACGCTTCGCAACTCATTGACTATAAAAAGAAGTGACCATCATGCCCTTCAACACAGTCTCAGCTACTGCAGTGACCACTCCTTCCCCCAGTTCTTCTCTGCAAGATCTACAAAAACAACCCTTGTGGGTGTGGTGTGGAGAACGTGTGCCTAAAACTCAAATCGTCTTTTTCTGCCAAATCTTTGTGGTGTATTGTGTCATCGGTGCTGCCATTGCCAATCTGAGTTTGCAACAAGGAGATAAACAATTGTGGACCATTTTACTCAGCAGTTGCATTGGCTACCTTCTTCCCAATCCGTCTCTGAAATATTCCTCTAACGGAAACAACAACAACGGGAGTCTTGTGTCCAACGTCAGTTCCAACAGTCACCCTAACCATCCTCTTTTAGACACTCCTCTAACTTCCAGTGACTCCTCGGATACTAGAACTGTGGAATTATAAACAACCAATTTTACTTAACGTTACCCAGTGACAGTTCCATGGAGGTGTTTCCCAATAACACTTTGTGCTGTTTCTCGGCCAAATTACCTCAGGCCATCCGATTGGATCACGAAGCCCATTGGGAAGTGGCTTTGGTGGAAATGATTCACCCTACACAAATCAAAAACATCGTCGAAAATCAAAACACTTTGACGATAGAAGTTTGGGACGAACAAGTGCAACAAGCCATGGATGAACGCGCTAGTACTGGTGGTGTAGCTGACTTTATCAAAACACCAAGCCCCATAACTAAACGAACCACTTATCTGTTGAAAATTCCTGCAGGTTATTATTTTAGTGGTCAACATTTGGTGAACACCATAGCTGAGAGGTTCAATTTCATGTTTAGTAAAGCTTTGGAGAAAGCCAAAAAAAGTGTCACAATCGAGTACCACAAAATATCTCGTCGCCTACTGATGAAATTTTCTGAGGACAAAGTATTGGCCATTACATTTTGTCCTGAATTGTATGACATTTTGGGTGGAGACCCTAAGTTAATCAAGATTGCAAACGAAATACCAGCTGTGACCAGTAACGTGGATTTTGCGAAATATTTTCGATTCCCTATAGAAATGAACCAAGGACTGAATTTGATTTTTGTGTACTCCGATGTGGTGGAGTACAACGTAGTGGGACACACCTCCGTACCGTTACTGCGTGTCATTCCTTTCAAAGTGGACTCTGCCACGAAGGTTGACGAGGAAGGTGGAAACACCTATCACGTTCACCGTGAATTTGTAAATCCTCACTATTTGTCCGTCAGTAAGCCGTATTTCGACACTGTCAACATTACTATAAAAGGAGATCTGGGACAAAATATTCCATTCACCAAAGGGAAAGTCACAGTGAAACTCCATTTTCGAAAACGATTACTCTAACTTTTTGTCAGTCATGTATCCTGTGTACCAAGGAGTTGCTCGACAGCGAGGACATGGTTTAGGTGATATGCTCAAATCGGCCTTTCGTACAGTGGTTCCCATTTTGAAACCGATGGTGACACGAGGATTGCACGCCTTAAAAGATGCCGCGTTGACGCAAGGTAAAGAATTTCTCCAAAATGTCATCATTGACAAACAAAACCCCAAAGAAGCTTTCTTGAGAGCAGGCAAAAATGTTTTGCTTCAAACGGGCAAAGACCTTTTGGGTCGGCGAGAAACTCCTATAAATGCCCTGGGCAATGCTGAGTTAGGCATTCCTGCTTCCCTGACGCCACAGCAAGGACAAGGCAGAAAAAGACGACGAAAATACCCCTTCAGAGGACTTCACGCCCCTAGAGCTAGAAAGACAAAGAAAAGAAAAACCGTCCGAGAGTTAGACGTTTTTGATTATTAAAAAAAAGGAAAATGATGCACCGAGAGTCTTGTGCTTGTTCCAAGTCGGAACTGGATCTGTTTGCCATGCCACCCACCATGATGACGATGCAAGAATCCCAATGGGTGGAATTTCATCCCGTCTCCTCTTTGGTGGATTCCGCTCCCATCGAGTTTGAAATCAAAGGACAGCCCGAAGATTACATCGATCTGAATAATAGTTACTTGTATCTAAAGCTGAAAGTGATCAAAGCCGACAACACCAATCCGGGAGCCGATGCCGCAGTAGCTCCCGTCAACAATTTCATGCATTCCTTGTTCAGCGAAGTGGATTTGTACTTGAATAACAAACTGATCAGCAGTAGCACGGATACTTACCCTTACCGAGCGTACCTAGAAAATCTCTTGACGTACGGAAAAGAGGCCAAGAACACTCATCTGGATGCTTGCGTGGTATGGAAACCTGACACCGCAGGTGAGAACACGTTTAACGACAGAGCCCTGACAGCCGATGACGATCCTCACAATGTGGGTTTTAACGATCGTCGAAGGAAAATCCTGCAAGGTCGTAGTTTAGAACTGATGGATCGTTTGCATTTGGACATGTGGTTGCAAGAGAAGTATTTGCTGAACGGAGTGGATATTCGCCTGAGACTCAATCGCAGCAGTGTCGCTTTCCATTTGATGGCTCAAGCCAACGAGTACAAAACCATCATCCAAGAAGCCAGACTTTACGTGCGACGTGTAGAAGTGTTACCTAAAGCGGGAAACGACATCAGTCAAACATTGAGCAGATCGACCGCCAAATATCCGATACGACGTGTCGAAGTGAAAACATTCACCATTGCTGCTGGACTCCGATCCAAGATCGAAGATCATCTGTTCCAAGGACAGTTACCCAAACGTTTAATCGTTGGTATCGTCAGTAATGCAGCCTTCAACGGAGCCCACGATCAAAATCCTTTCCAGTTTAAGCACTACAGAGTGTCCAAAATTGAAGTCAGTCGCGATGGCAAGACTTTGTGTACCAGACCCTTCGAACCTAACTTTGCCCAGAAGAATTACTTGAGATCGTACTTGTCCCTGTACGAAGCTACGGGGCAACTAGGAACCAACGCCAGTCACGGTATTTCGTACGAAGATTATGTCGGAGGTTACACTTTGTGGGCCTTTGATTTCACTCCAGACCAAGGCAGCGACGAGGGACATTTCCACCCTATAAAATCCGGTCAACTGCGTGTGGAACTTCAGTTTGCAGAAGCTCTCACTGAGACGGTCAACGTCATCCTGTATGCTGAATTCGATAATACCATAGAAATCAACAGTTTGAGAGAAGTCATTCTAGACTATTAGACACAATGGAAGACTCCTATCCCTCTTTAAACAGTGGAGAATCTTTGGACATGGAATGGGAGGATAGCGTGAAAACAGAACCCCAAGACCAAGTCAAAGAGGACGAGGTAGTCGTCAAGTCCAGATGGCCAGAACAAGAACAACATTTAGTGTCCTGTTTTGCTAAACACCTAGCGAATACAATTACGGAATTGTCCAAGAAATATTGTTATGGATGTCAAAACGATCATCCCAGTCAAATTCAACACGATAAATGTATGATGATGAGTCAAGAAGAAAAATTGGACTAGTATCTGGACGACGCTTGGAGTCTCATCTCAGAAGAAACCGTGTTGCATGAGTGGTCTAAAGGCTTGCGTGATCTTTCCTGTCCTCCATTGACTACTCTAGAGATCTATCGCATTGAAGCTCTCTTAGCCCAGAGTGCGGAGACAAGACAAAGAAACGGATACTTGACAGATCGTTTCAAACAAAAAGTCAGAATTGAATTGATGACTTATCATTACCTGTGAAAAAAACAAAAACAACACAACAGAAAATGGATACCTGGGAACTTTATTACCTTTTGAACAATAGTTCGTATACTGCTTCTTGGAATCCTGTCGTGTGCGCTAAAGATGAACTACCTCATCGCAAACCTAAAGACCATCAAGCTTATGTCATCAACACGGACGAAAGTCATCTTCCAGGCACTCACTGGGTTGCCGTCTACTTCCCTCAAGAGAATTGTGTGGAATATTTTGATTCGTATGGATTACCCCCTTTGGAAGACGATATCATTGACTTTATGAGAAGAAATGCCCAGACGACACGATACAATAATGTGAAATTACAAGGCACAGATTCCATGGTGTGTGGACAATATTGTGTATATTTTCTTCATCAACGCAGTCTTGGATATCCTTTAGAACATTTAGTGACTTATTTTGATCGTCACTCTTCTAGAAACGATGAGAAAATAGATCGATGGTTTTGTGACCATTATAGTTATCTTTTGTCTTTAGCTAGGAAACGTAGTGTACATCAATGGCCTCATGACTTCCATCAATGGAAATCTCACATGATTTCACAACGTTGTCAACCTTGTCAAAAATAATTTGTTTGATGTTACTTGTTACTTGTGACTTATGACTTGTTACTTGTTACTTGAATAAAAAATGTTGTGTTTTGAAAAAAATGTGTCTGTCGTTTGTTTTCAAAAAACACTGTGAATATATGCTCTTTGACTTCTTTCTATCCCTCATCATGACATTCGCTATCATAGCGTTCCGACACTAAAACCAAGTAGGGATGTTTTCTATCGCGTCCGCGTTTGAACCATATAAAGCGGGTGGGTCTCCAGTCTGACCATTCACTGTTGACTCGTCAACCTATGAAGATGCCTTCCAGACTAGCCCAGCTGAACGAAGCTTACGTCAATTTACATCGTGTCAGGCTAAACCTGATACCGAAGCCTGAAGAAATAGAGAATGTTAGGATGCTCTCCACAGTCCAAGGTCTGATAGAAGAGATGTTTAGAGAGGAAATTAAAAAAGAACAAGAAGAATGGACTGAGAAATACAGACTTCAGAAGAAGCAGAGAGAAGAACAACAACAACAGCAGCAGCAGCAGCAGCAAGAACCAGACAGAGGTTTTGTGGACTGTCGAGTAGACACCAAAGAATTCTCTTTCTCTTTTCGCAGAAGCAGACCGTATCCAATAGGAAAGCCTACTGCCAGACGGGGACGCAATCTTAGACAGTAAAAAAAGATTGCCATTACTTCCGTGAACAAAAAAAAAACCCAGCCCTTTTCAGGGCTACCCAATACTCTCGAAAAGACATACTCATTCAATTTGCCAAAATTTGTAATTAGAAAATAGAAGTGTGTCTATAAGCACTTTGTTTCTTTTGTCAGTAAAAAAACAATATTTGTGTGTTTGTATGTTTAAAAAAAAAACAGAAGTGTGCCTATAAGCACTTCGTTTCTCTGTCTTGTCCAATCGTGTCTGCCTGTGTTTGTAAGTAAAAAGTAAAAAAGTCAACGTGAGTGCTTCTTTTAAGTCCGCGCATTACATGTGATGGTAAATTTGAGTGCTAGGGAATGTTTACCTTCACGTCCGTGCTACAAGTATATAAATCGGTGCGATCGTCAGTCTGGTTACCCACGTTGACGTAGCAGCTGCAACAAAATGAGCAGAATAACAAAACTACTAGAACTCCAGATGCACCTGGAATATGCCAGGCGGTTGCTAGATGAGCTGGCTATGGAGGCTTTAGCCGAAGAAGCCAGGCTTGAAGAGGAGGAGAAGAAAAAGAAAGAAGAGGAGATGAGAGGGATCCTACCTCACCTCATGCTAAGACCTCTGTGTGAGGTCAAGCCTGAGGTGAGGACGCCTCCACAGGCAGTAGCAGCACCACAACAAAGACAGCCACAACCTCTGCCGCCAGTACCACCAGTACCAAGAGCCGCTGTCCTCCAGACAGAAAACTGGGAGGAGGAATTGGAAAGACAGAGGCAAGAGTGGGAGCCTCGGCGTCAGCATCCCAGGGTGTTGAATAGAAGAAGAAGGGAACAAGTGTTCACTATCCCTCAAACTGAGGAGTGGGATAGTGAAGCCAATCAACCTCCCTCTGCGCTCCCAACCACACGCATCAATTGGGAGCAGGACTGGAGCCGGCGATGCGTGTGTGGTGCCCGCCCTGGGAGATGTCATCATTAACCAGGTGCATTTGCAGTTCTAAAAAACAGCCCTTTTCAGGGCTAACCAGATCTCTAGAAAAGAGAACCTATTCAATTTGCCAATTCTTGTGAATGTAGTGTAGTGTGACTATAAACACTCACTCTTTACTGATGTGTGTGTGTGTGTGTGTGTGTGTGTGTGTGTGTGTGTTAGCATGCACGTTCGTTGGTGTGGATAGTATATTGTGTGTGTTTTATGCTTGCTCGTTCGTTAGTGAGGATAGTATATGTGTGTGTTTTATGCTTGCTCGTTCGTTGGTGAGGATAGTATATTGTGTGTTTTATGCTTGCTCGTTCGTTGGTGTGGATAGTATATAATATGTTTTTTTCTCATCCCGACTGTGTGTTTTATGCTTGCTCGTTCGTTGTGAGGATAGTATATTTGTGTGTTTTTTCTTCTCGTTCGATTGTGTGGATAGTATATTTGTGTGTTTTATGCTTGCTCGTTCGTTAGTGAGGATAGTATATCATATGTGAAGTGAGTGCAAGGTATGTTTTCCTTCACGTCCGTGCTTGAAGTATATAAAAGTATAGCGTTCGTCATTCGCGCCATTCAACACAGAATACAAGATGGATCTTTTTAACAAGTTGACAGACAGTTGGTGGTGGATGATAGATGGAGTCCATGTGGTGTAAAGACTTCAAATGGAGTGGAGGTTTGAAGTCAGCCTAGACTTTATGACAAGTATGAAAGTAGCAAGTTATGAACTACAAGGCATAATAGTGGAGGAAGCGGATAAGTTGAGAGGCTTCAACTATCCAAACTATGTCAGAGTAGGCACATTGAAGCAGACCCTTGATGTTGTCACCAAAATAAGGTGTTTTTTGGAAGACACATTCATTTTAACAGAATGGCCTTTTGTCAAAACGGGCTTAGACAATATCAAGAAAGCGGAAGACCTAATGAGAAAAGTACTGAAAGAAGAAGTGGAAATGATCAAGGAAACGTGGAAGAAAGAAAGAAAGGACAAAGAAAACCAAAAAAAGAAAGAAGAGTTTGAGAAACTAAATCAGAACTGGATGAAAATCCAACAAAAATTCAGAGCTCTCGGACATCCTGACTGGATGCCCGAAGAAGAAAAGAGAAAGAAGAAAGGCATTATTGAGAAAATCAGGACATGGTGGAAGAACTGGAGAAGATAAAAGAAGAAGAAGAACCCAAAGGCCCTTTTCAGGGCCACTTCCAATGCCTCGAAAAGATCTTAATTTTTATTTGGTCTCCACCCTAAACGAATATATAAAACCCTTCCTCTACTAAAAAACATGAACGCTCTTGATTCGTATTTGTCTATAGCCCTCTCTCAGGTAGCCTGACGTCACAGTACTTCTCTTTTTGCTACATTGTTACCAGTGTGACGTCATGCCACCTGTCGCTTATCGCTATACAAACCCACAGTATACTAGTCGCCGCTCTACAAAATTTCCATTGACGCTATACAGGCCCAGGGTGTGCTAGTCACTCTACCCAATTTCCATTGACGCTATACAGGCCCAGGGTGTGCTTTTATTTCTTGACGCTATACGGGCCCAGGGGGGGGTCTGTAATGCTAATTCCCATTGACGCTACGGTAACCCCTATTACTACTTGCATTCCTTATACTGCGTTATATTGAATGGCTTTTCCATTATTTTTCATTTCAACATTGAAAAAAAAAACCCTGATTATTCTGGGTAATGCTTTTGTTTATGAATTACCCAGAACCTGTTCACGTATTGATAAGCAGTCTTGTACATTTTGTCTTTATAATAGTGAATATTTTGTGCAAAGAAGTGTAGATTGAGAGCTGCCCACTTTACGATTTGCATAGTTTGCCAAACCGTTTGGTTGGATGGTTGCTGGTTGTTTTGGTGCTTATTTCACATCGTTATACGAAAGGTTATATCCTGCAGAAGCATTTGAAATAAAGTGTCTTTCCCAGGTATGCATCATGGTCGCCGACAAGGCATGGTCGAGGCATATTTCGTAACCGCAGCCTTGGAGTCGTGAGTCTGACACTAAGTCATGGCAACTCCTCCAACAAATCCAGGTTTACTGCACTCATCTAAGGACAGTTAATGTAAAAAATATGTTTGCCCGTGTCCTTCTCGTCCGTTAAGAAGCTGTTTTAATGAACACTGCCTTTCTGGCTTACTGATGCAACCAGGCTGACAACCTGTTTCTGCCGCTTTATCAGAAAGACTCCGCCGGTTTGAATATTCTTAGCAAGAAAGTTTCTTTGGAGAAGCTCTACTGTACTGATATTGTGCATTTGATGGCTATACTAGTCACAATGTTGTGTCATGGTCTTTCAACCTTTTCTATGGACACGACATGCCATAACAGTGTACAGAGTGGTTTCACTTCTAGTGGTCGGCAGTTTATAGCAACTGTTTTGATAAGTTATTTTAACTTATTCTCCCGAACAGCTGGGGCAGTTTTGTCCAAGCTTTGCTGGAATGATTCCAACATTTACTAGCTGTGCCCAGAGTTACAAGGGTTACCTTCCTAGCAGCTGATTGGCTTCCTTGGTATTCTCCTTCGTGATGCATTAATCCAGCAAGAAGCATCTGTACTTTCATCATCCAATTATCATCGTCATCCTCAACATTTTAGCATCTTTGTTCTCGATCACCAGTTTAAATTTGTTTACTAATTCTATCATAAACAATTAACAAGAATACCTATGGGTTTGGGGATGTATTTCTAACATCCTTGCCGCTGCTACAAATTACTATTGTTTGTGTTTGTTATAATCTTGTCATTAATCGTTATTAAAGTCGTTACTATTATTGTAATTAACCAAGCCAAAAACGAAAACAACAATTAATAATTCTTTTTCATATAACCAAACTGTGAGTTTGGATTCCATATAGAGAGGATACTCTTGGACATTCATCTAGGGAGTGAGGGTCAGGGAAATACAGTTAGGACATCACCCACACACACTCACTGGGTCAGGGAAATACAGTTTAGACATCACTCACTCTCAATGTGTCAGGAAATACAGTTAGACATCACCCACCATCGCTGGGCAGGGGAATACAGTTAGGACAACACCCACTCTCGCTGCACTCATTAAATGATATGCAGCAATCCGTGCATGCATTCATATGCATATTATAGTTCTCCTACGAGAATAATAATAAAAAAAGTTAGCACTGGTATACCACCAGTACCATCAAACTGAAGGCCGAAATGAGTGTAGTCACTTGAAGGGACCAATGAATGTAGTCACTTCAAGGATCCAATGAGTGTAGTCACTTGAAGGACCCAATGAGTGTAGTCACTTAAAGGACCCAATGAGTGTAGTCACTTGAAGGACCGTATGAGTCAAGTCACCTGATGTATCTATTCCGAGTAAGGCTATTTATACATCAGTTTCTTCATTAATCAAAAAGGTAGATATGAGGTATATCACGCATGTTCGTTTCCTCTCTCGATCTGAACGACTTCGACTTTTTCTGCGACACAAAAAGATATACAACAGATGTATGTCGGCACAGTAATTTAAGGAAAAGGTCATACAATCGGAAATTTCTCTGTAAGAAAAGAAACATCAATTTAGTCTGACCACCTCGGCTATTTCTACGATTAGATTGAATGTAGGATTGACTGAGAAGTCACCAATAAAAAAATAGTTCGACGCATTCTCAATTTCTCGGTTAAATCTTTGTTTTGTAAATAACCTTGGTGGTCCGAATGCTGCTAATGGCGTACATTTCAGGTATGACCAACAGGACTGACCTCAAATATGCAAATGCTTATCTCTGACAATTTCGCTGCTGATTCTTGTCTTGTTTGAAATCCTTTCCTATGTAGGTGATGCCAGGTTGTAAAATAATAAAGTTATAAAGATCAGCATCGGGAACGTCTTAAGAAACCTCGTGGTGTTCGGTACTAGACGTTGTATCGAGACAAGATATATGACAGACCAACGTTACTTCACAGCAATCTTTGAAATTTTCATTTTGGCGGAATTACAGCTGACAAAGAAGATGCCGACGATTGCATATTGACGCCATGCTTCATGCATGCTAAGATTGATAATGTTTACCTAGCTTTGGACTTCTCAGGCAGCTTCAAGAATAAGAAAAGAAGCATTCAAAATAGTATATTCCCTCGTTTTTCATTGCAGATTAGACTTTCCCCACTTTCTCAGATAACACCGTGTTACGACTCTATGATCTTAAACTAAGTAACAGAAAAAGCAAAACCAACAAGTTTTGTAAACCCAATAAATAATTTATTCCCTAAACCACAAAATGAAAATTGCAAAAGAACTTATTGTGAATTAAATCCCAAATGTTAAATTTCCCATTGTTCCTGGATAGACCTCAAATCCTATGTTATATTCACATTGTCCCTCGATAGACCCTAAGCCCATGTTAAATACCCTTTGTCGCTCGATAGGCCCAAAGCCCATGTTAAATTCCCATTGTCGCTCGATAGTCTCAAAGCCCATGTTAAATTCCTATTGACCCTCAATAGATTCAAAAGCCCATGTTAATTTTCTGTTGTCCTCCATCGCCCCCATATACTACTTATAGAGCGTTCCGAACGAATTCCAGTGGTGTTTCGAATGAATTCCAGTCATGAATGTACAGGTGTACCAATAATCTTGAATGTGCCAAAAGTTAAAAGGAGCACTTTTGTAATTCCAATGAATAATTGAGATAAATGATTCCTCTCAAATTGTAACTGAACGCAAATAAAATTTCTGATGACAGATGCCTAAAGACTGATATAAAAATAGGAATAAATAATTTTGTTTACCAGTACCTTAAACAAAAACATACGACACAAGACAGTTACCAGTATGAGGGTCGGGAGATCCTTTCCAGAACATTCTAACACTAAAGCTTGAACTCAAATATCATAAAACAACTTATTTGTAACTTAGAAACATGTCAAAAGTCAAGTAGACCATAGAATTTCCAAGGGAAAAACAATGTTCTGAACTCAAATCCATATGGGAAGAAAACAATGTCCTGAGCTCAAATCAAAATGGGAAAAAACAATGTCCTGAACTCAAATCCAAGTAAATATATTTTGTTCAAAAGACATTAGTTAGATAGGCCCAAACTTCTATCCTCAGAAACGGACAAAGGTCACGTACACAATATAAATTAGATATATTTACCTTTGTTGCTGTGCCTCTTCTCTGTGGCATTTTTTTTCCTGTTGCGTTTTCAACCATGGTGTGTTTTCGACCCTGGCGTGTTATCAAATACATGTTTAGCGAATTATATTGCATGATAACCTTGTTATTGCTTATTGACTGACTTAGAAACATTAAATTCAGAAGGTAAATAACTGAAATAAATTAATCAAAATGCAAATAACACATTTCTGAAATCACAATATATGAACTAAATTTTAAATATTAATAAGTTATTTAAAAATATATGCACAAAGCAAACTTTGTGTGTTATAGGAAAGAGAAAATTGTGATTTAACGAAAATTGTCTACTTGTTATTCGTTCCTTGTTCTCCCATCATTATATCGGAATAGTTTGTTTTTTTAAGTGTCCGAAAGACTGATCAAATAATATTTCAATTTTCTGTACGAATCAATTACTCCTGGCAACGTGCAGTGGCATGATTTATTGCTAGAACAGTAGTTTGTTTTGAGCATCATTCTACAATTTTTCACTTGATCACTGTGTTTAGCCCTTGTATTAGGAGTCAACGAAATGGGTTGCTACGAATATGTTGATAAAACACATAATCGATTAAGCTGATTTAAAAAGGAATCATTCAAAGAGCAGATAATCGCACTGTTTTTAAGTTAAACCATCCTTTAATTCTATTACGTTTACTCTATTAAAATAGTTGCTTTGATTTTAATAATGTGTAATGTTTCGTATAAGCATGGCCAAATAATGTAGCCATGAATTTTGAACCATAGACACCCTAACTAATAAAATTATTAATTCCTATCCATGAACAATTTTCGGTAAAGTTTAGTCTGATTTTTTTCTTTGAAACTGGTCTCATTTGACATTTAATAAACCCGTGATAGACACGCCAAAATATAGCTAAACGTCTTTTTCTCACATCTTGCATAAAGCCGTTCTAATTATAATACTCTACCCTTGCTCTAACTTTGGAAGGGGATCGAGTTCCAATTTGGCCCAGACTTCTAACGTATTTCTTCTTTGCGTATACAAGTCTCTGAACGAAAATAAATTCTGCTAATGTTAGAATATAACAGAAACATATCAGTGATTACGCGACAAACTGCACTATCAGGAAACACACAACACACAAACAAGTGCTCAGGCAAGGTATCGCTATATGAAAAATGCTTGCAAATCACAAATACAAAGTTTGAAAAGGTCGGGTCAGGTTACGTTTAAAATGTAACAAATAAAATATCAATGACAGGGCCAGACGACATTTGGCATACGTAATAAGCAATGATTATATAAAAGTTGTTTATCGGGTACTATCATGGTCTGATCAGTACCCCCTACCTTTGTCACTGCACTACATACTAAGAGGGTGTTGCAAAATATAGACTACTAACATGCAATGTTTGCGATAGCCACAATATGGGAAAACATCTTTTCTTTTGTTTCAGACCATTCTAACCCTTTCTTGATGGATTGGTAACGTGCGTTTCGTATCTTTTTGTAAATGGCTCCAATGCTAAATACTGACTGTTCTCTTTACCAGTCTTATACCTACCAAGTATGTCAGATTCAAAACTCGATCGGCCATGCCTGATAAAATATGTGAAATTGAAATTATAAATTACTTATGTCAAAATCATTTTAAAGCAGTTCAAGTGTTGCGTAATCGTACAACCTTGGGCGACGCGAGTATAAATGTCAATTCGCGAGCGCATTGCTGTAACGGACTGGTCACCCTAGAAGATGGCAGTCGGGCACGCAACAGACACATCGATCATAAAGTAACAATTTGGGTTTTGGTCTGTTTGAATCTCGCCCGCCAAGGAAGGCAAAGAAACCTAGACGTGTCATAAGTTCATTCATGTCGCCTAACTGAACTCTCTCTCTCTCTCTCTCTCTCTCTCTCTCTCTCTCTCTCTCTCTCTCTCTCTCTCTCTCTCTATATATATATATATATATATATATATATATATGGGTAGATATTTCTCATTATCCTTGCATTACAGAACAGTCAGAGGGATGCTAACTGAAATTTCAGGATTTTAAAATACTTTACCACGTGAGTCACGATAAAATGTAACGCTTTGCTATAGAGAGCTTGATAAAAGCATGCTGTGGAAGGAATAGCACTCAGTTTTTTTTCCTGCCTCCAATGCACAATGGTTATTAGGGATGTCCGCGCTTGTAAACTTACAATTATGGCGCAGATCGATATGAAGTAAATAATACAAATATAACGTTATAAATATGACGTCACTTTGGTGCCTACGAATATTGTATCTTTGTGAATTCCGTTAGAGAATGAATATAAAATAACGTGGTGGCAACGTACGTCTCTTATCAAATAATGAATATAAAATAACGCGGTGACAACGTACGTCACTTATCAAATAATGAAAATGAAAAACGCTTATACCACTTGAATATTCGCAATAACGGTCCTGTGAAAGAAAATGATAAAAAGAACGAAACGTATACGAGACATTGTTTATTGTTGTTGGCTGTATATGCAGGCCAGTATAAATGGTGTAGGAAGTAATCACTGTAAGATCAACCGACCCACGAGAAGCTACTGGCAGCTTTCTCACATACCCACATAGGCCGAACCCGAGATTCCAACCCACGCAGACAGAGGTGAGATGTCGACCACACGGCCACCAGGGACCCCTCAAGACCTTGGTAAATCTTTAGCGTTTTTACGATCTGCTGTAATTAGCCGCACATTGTTTCGACGAGAAATATCGATTGTGTCATACTGAAAACAATTTCATTTACCAACACTTTCATTATGTATTTGATTGGCGGAATCTATGATCTCCAACTTGTGCAAATTTTATAAATATTCAAATACTCCTAGTCATTATTATTATATGTACATCACTTAGTGACAGAGACCTATTTCCGTGCTTTTCTGCCTAATGACCATTACATGGGGATAGGTGTTTAGCTAAGAATATTGCACGAAAATATACCTCAGTCTATAAATGTGAAGTGCTTTTGGATAATTTGTACCATTAGCTATGTCAAAATACATTTTCAAAAAGTTAAATTCTCGAAAATTTCAAAAGCGATCATCCTTAAGAGCATGTTATTATTATTATTATTATTATTATTATTATTATTATTATTATTATTATTATTATTATTTATGTCTCGGAAGTTAATAACTCAAAAGAATGGTACAGTTTGGGGGTGGGTGACGAGTTAAAACATGTTAAGATCAAACTAACTTTGAGTCTAAAGTATTCTTAATTTTAGTAACTGCTTTTACAAAATGATTTTAATGATCAACTTACAAAATAAACAAACACATTGTGTTGCTTAATTTTAGTAGTCACTCAAACCATTTCAAACACGCATGCTGAAAATATCTTTTCCAGCTACTTGCTTTAAAGACTTACTGAGTACAGCAAAATAACAGAAAGCAACAAAACATTATTTGGAAAACAAGCGTGTCGCAGAACTCCGTGCAGTCTGTGAAGAATGTACTTTATATTAGCGAGAAATATGCGCATGTGCAGATGTGCTCATTGCTTCTTTCAAATCGTTAGGCGCCTGACTAAGACAAAGTAATTGAAAAATTCTTATTTCCTTGATTTCACTCACACTGTTTACATGTATAAGCACGTGTTTCAGTTCTTCAGTTTAAGAAATATTTGACATAGTGTATATATATATATA
>JAECUM010021303.1:0-85002 GCA_016617855.1 Megalonaias nervosa | reverse complement strand
ATATATATATATATATATATATATATATATACATACATACATACATACATACATACATATTTGCGATAGTATTTGTTGGCTGATAATTGTACTCATTCATTACTTTTTGTAGAAAACACACCAAAACATACTCAAAACAAAGAAAGAGAGTTCATTTTTTGAAAACTAACACATTTGGGGTTGGAACGCCACTCGAATATGGCAATAGTAGCTAACATTAATGTGTATTACGTTAATAGTCATGGACACTCCTTACACAAGTCGAAACAGGGGAATGCTATAAAGGACAAACTGCTCCGGTAATGATATCTTCACTCCGCGAAAAGCAAGGAAATGTTAAGAATAAAGAGAAATACGTGCTCCCGACGAATGGTACTAAACATCAATTCTATATACAAATGGAGCTGTACTAAAAATTAAGTTTTACAAATTTTAGCCACCAAAAGTATGGTCAAGAGATAGCATCACCATCTGAATGTGGATTGCCAGGAAAATAAAACTCGAGGAGCTAACCCATTACATGGGAATATACCTTGGTTATCTGCGAGATGCGGTGGAAGAGTTCTTGAGAGTGTCCAACAAGTGAATACCACAGGGTTTACTTCAGTTGGTATGAGGACAAGCATGATTATGGAGTCGGATATTTGGTACATAACGGCATTGTGAGTGCAGTCATGAGTTGTCGACCATTGTCTAACAGGATGATTACCGTATGTTTCCAAACATCCCCCTTCCAACATTACCATTATAGAGGTTTATAACCCAACATCTCAACGTGATGGTGAGGAAGCAGATGAGTTCTACGACCAGCTTCAATCTCTCATCGACCAGACACCCAGGAAAGATATTCTAGTTATTCAAAAAGACTGGAATGCCGGAACTGAAGGGCGTCCACTCCATTACAATATTGTGTCATCTGATGTCACTAAAACACTTGTTTTTTCCTATGTACCTTCTAGACTTAACGTTCTTAATTCTCTTCTATCTATTTCGTCTCACTATCTACTAGAGAAACAGCAAAACATCAAAATCTTAGCTGGTGATCCTTAGAGTACCAAGAGCTAAGCACTCCTTCTCAACCACATTTACCCACTTTTTACCCTCCATTGCTACCCGTTCCCTACCGTAACATGATCATATCTGTATGCTACAGTTCGTTATCTTTCTCTTGTCAAAATTACCTATTAGAGGATTCACGCAACTGTACACCCCTTCTTGATACCTACGCTCCTCTATTCCCATTATTCCCGCTAACAAAACTAAGTTCTACAGACCACCTACTTTTGCGAACCAGTGCCAAGCCACCTGGAACGAAATGCCTCTTGAACGTAAACATAATGACACTGTGATCTCTTTCAAAGGTGTTCTTAAAAGTCATCAATTTCGACACGAAGAACAGGCCTCAGAGTTTAACAATGTTACTATTATGAAAAGTTTGTTGTTGTCATAACCTTCTTCTCATTCCCTGCTACAAGAAGGAAATACTAGCAACTTTTAGAGATGTCTTTGCCCATGATTAGAGAGAGAGAGAGAGAGAGAGAGAGAGAGAGAGAGAGAGAGAGAGAGAGAGAGAGAGAGAGAAGAAAGTTCGGGCTCTCTTAAAGATGAAGGTGTCACTCATAACGGAGTAGATACGCCTACATTCTTTCGAGCGCTTGGCAATGCGGAGGTACGGGATGCTGTAAGAAAGACGAACGAAACCTTCTGATTCTTGACAGAGCGGACTTTATTTAAATAATTGATATATAATACTACATTCTAGGGATGCACCTTATAAAGCCTTTATATTTAAAATACATGAAATACTTATAAAATTATACTTTCTTTCGAACTTACCAACTTCATTCATTTGTGTAATTTCTGTGTTTTAGAATATAATACAGATAATTAAATATCGATTGAATTCATGATAGCCAAAGAGTATAAAATTCAATAGTTGCGATTAAAGCAACAATCATTTTGAAGAAATGTATTTTACTAAATTTAAAATAGAATACTAATTTGAAATAGATTACTAAATATTATTCTTTGTTACCTAAAGAATATTGTATTTCCAAATTAAACCTAAACATGAAGCTGATAGCGAATTCGTCTTTTCCAATAATAATTACCACAAATACAAATAAATATAAATTCTTTAAAACAATTAAACATTCCATTACATTATAATATAAAATAAAAAGAACTCACAAGAATGTTGCAAAACTATGAAGTTTACCGTAGAAATCTCTAACATTAAAAGTACTTATTCTTTAACGACTTTTAGAAACACAAACGATTCTTACCTGTAAGAAAGACGAACGAAACCTTCTGATTCTTGACAGAGCGGACTGATCTACACAGTCTTTATTTATACTGATTCGAGCATGCTCCTGGCCAAATTTGGAAAAGCGTTGGACCTGTGTGCGTCCGTCTCGAATCAGAAGGAGGCTCCGTCTATTCTTAATGGAAGCGAGTGTGTTTCGCTTACGTCAGAATTTGCTTCATCAGCTATTTTGTTTCAGACAAACGCTAAGTCTTATATCTTACTCAGTCAGAACAAAATGTTAAGAATCTCGTCACGAAGTACTGATACAATTTAGGAATACTAGTTTTGCTGACTAGGTATATAATAAAAATGTGTAGTGGGGGGATTTGCACTTGTTTGTAAGGGCGCAATCTTTATCAAAATAGTATATAGTTGTAATAGGAAAATAAATAAAGTTAATCTCAATATATTTTAGTGGAATTACTTCCAATATAATCGAATGAAAAATTAGTTTTAATACAATTTAGAGAAAATTTCAATGTTATTACTTTTACTCAAAAATTCTGTGATAATAATACCCTCCGGGTCATTTGAGCCTAGTCCTCGAGGCTCGAGAGAACAAAACAATACATTCATGAAAAGAAGGTAAAAGGTCAAGGATCAAAAATACAATGATAATAGCATTGCTAAAACAGTCGGTAAAATTAGAAAAATACAATGAAAAATCATTGCGGTACATTCGGTAGAGTTAAAAAAATACAATGAGAAAAACACTGTAAAATATTCAATAAGATACAAAAGTACAATAAAAAGAACACTCCAAAATATTTATTAATATTCAAAAATGCATGAAAAGAACACTTTACAACATTCAATAAAATGAAAATTGCGATGATCGACATTAGATAAAAATTGAGAAAAATTGGAATAAGCCAAAAGGTTTTAAAATATTCAAGAAAATTCTACACAATCTACTTCTACGACTAGTCCTGTTAGACGATTATCGCCATAACAAGAGGATTCTAGACGGTTGCCGCCATAGACATCCTATAAATTAAGGATAATTTCGTGTATATGTACTTTAAGAACTGCAAAGAAACATTAACATTGTTATTATTTTACTGTGTATTGGTGTTGTGTGTAGAAGTGGTTTTAGTATTTTTAAGTGCTAAATACGCCGGTAACGCGGACTTTTGAGGAAACATTCGTATCCTACCTGGATAATGAAGTTGGGGTCTTTAAGTAGTTGGTTGATCGCGTTCTCTGCGGTGCTGAGTGCACCGAGGACACACACAACTTGGTCTTACCCGTTTTGCCAAATCCTCTTCGAGATTATGAGCATCTCGGCATTACTTTTTGAATTTGTGATACGGAATATTTTGGATTTTGTACTAATGAGAGAGGTAACCCAGCTGCGCGAATATAAAATTCGGCTAGAACAGGGTAAGCATGAGTTAGAAGTTGGTGGAAGAAACCAAAGAAACTAGGAATCACGGCAGAAGAGGGTACAGTACCCGTGAGTAGTCGTGCTAACGCTTCTTCAGTAAAACAGAGGCAATCCGCTATACGAACAACTTGAAATAAGGAGTTTAGGTTATTATACAATGTCGTGCCCTTGTCGATTGATAAAAATAAATTTCTAGCCACTGTGATGTCAAACTCATACATACGAACAGAAGATTCTCCATACCTCAATAGCGCTTGTAACGTTAGTGAAAGGTCAACCACCTTTTCAAGTACAAGGGATCTCAGAACAATAATATTGTTCGTACTGAAAAGTAATGTGATTGACTCTTCCATTCTTCACCCGATGCCTTAGCTGACCCTTTCAAGAATTTCTTGCTTTAGAAATTTAACCAGTAACTGTCTCCCACCGCACGATCCCCCTCGGGTTTATGTCCAATGTTACAGTGCTAGTTTCGACAAAGACACAACAGATATAACTTGTGGCTTATTTATTTTCTTATAGCTTAGTCTATTTATGCAAAAACATAGTTATCCTAACGTAATTAGTAGTCTGTGGCAGTTAGCATACATTTTCCTTATCGGTATTAAATAAATTAAAGATTATAAAAAAAAAAAATTATTGTCATTATTGATAAGAACTAAAACATGGACATATATGTGTGTGTTTACGGTAAAATAGTGTATGGTGGTAAAGAATGGTGTGTTTGAGGAGAACATTCCGAAATACTTCCGTCTGAGCATTGGGGAAACGCAATATCATGGTGTGTCCAAATAACGTGAGCACAGAAGGGCTGGCCAAATATTGAACGAAGTTTGTACGCAGATACAAGATCAATAGGGAACGAGGTTGGCATGGTTAGTTCAGAGTTACTGTTTACTTTGGTTAGCTTAAAACCTGTCCATCTGACATGTAATCGTGGTCGAAGATAACCCGTAACATGAAGGTTATCAATCATTGATGGTCCAGTAATGTGCCAATATGAAGGACATAGACTAAGCTGAAGAATATCAATCATTACGCATTGAACTCCCGTAGTATTTCAAGACGAAGTTTAGTACGCTCATTGGACTGTGAAATCCATTTATAAACTTGGACAAGGGCAATTGTGAACGTCATGATTGAAACTGAAAAGATCAAGTGATCCCAAGTGAGTACGTCAGAAACAGTAGTAAACCAATCAGGAAGAGAAGTCATAGGCGCAATAGTATACTGGAAGTGAACTGTAGATTGAGCTTTTGTCGCATGTGCAAGTAACAGAGCAGTCGACATTGCTCTAAAACGCCATATGAGCCAAACAATTGCCAAGGTATTAAGAATAGACAAGGAAAAACTGATTATAGTCATAATATGTAGGGAATTAGACCAAGAATCGCTATCAGTTGGAATTTCACCACTTAACATTGTTTCTGCCAAAGACGAAAAGATTCGTTGATCGCCTTTAGCACGTGCAGCTACTTTCTTAAGCTTAAATCGATCTCCTTATCTGTAGCGAAAAAGTGTGACATTTGGTGCTCATATAGTTTGTTCAGGTAAAGAAATTGTCAAGGGATTGTCAAAACATGTCTTACCCAAGATGGCTGCTAAATGCGTAGAGTTGAAAAATTGCTGTAGAAGTGCAAAATTAATTGGATGAAGCTCAGTAACTTCTGTTGAATTGTCAGAACAAGTAGTGATATGTCCGTCATATGTCATAGATGTAGTAACGACTGCGCAATGGCACGGAATATTCATAATACAAAAACGACAACCTTTAATAACGCGACGTTGATTTTGACATTCAAGTATTATTCCGTCCATGAGATAGACTAATATTTGATTTGAGGAGATATCGAGAATGTGTGGTACAACGCGATTTGTCATAAAACGAAAATTACAGGTCTGATGGATATTATCCTTATCATCCAGAAATAAACTATTGATACATTCAGGCTGAGACAAGGGTTTAAGTGTAGGACGAATATTACAATATAAAATGATCTAACCGGTACATTGGCTTAAGGTAGACGACGCTAGTGTTGTGTAAAATTGATGATCATCTGATACAAGCATTATGTCAGGTAAATCAAGTAATTGTGTAACGTGTGTTGATGATGCGTTAATTGGGACTGGAAATGATTGAATTCGATACGTCTCGAATGGTCGCTGTCGGGACGAAATTGGAATCTGTAACGCACTATATATGTAGCGATCTTTACGCGTTGCTATAAATGACCCAAACTGATAACAGTAACGTGGATCTTTCTGCGTTATTGAATAACCCGGATAATCGGTAGATATAATCGTCTCGATTTGATTGCCTGATTCCGCTAAAACATGAGGTGGAATTAGTATAGCAAGTACCTTGCCTGCTGCTAATTCCGCTGATGCTATCTGTAATTTCTCTAATTCATGCCTAATTTGCTGAGATTCCAGCATTTGAGCGGCAATGACTTCTTCCGATTTCTGATATTGTTGACGTATATTTTCTTCAGTGTCAAGCATCGCTTGCCTTAGTAGCATAAGCGTTTTTGAGTTTCGACCAATAGCCGTTAACATGTTATTAAATCGATTATCGACTTGTGAGATATAGGAGGAAAAATCACCTCCATGTCGAGCAAAAGCACCTAGAATTTTATTATTTTGTCTTGTCAGCATATTTATGTGACTTGCTAATGTGGCAACGTCTCCCGTTGTAGCCAGACGAAATAGGTGTTTACCTATTTCACCAATGAAGGGCAAAATTGCTCTTTTTGACACATTTGAAGGTTGAAAAACACCTTCCGGTATTAACTCATTAATTAATGAGATTGTTGTGTTAAACTGTGCATTCATTATAAGACGTATTGCATTTAATTGTTGGAGAAGGGAATTTTTGTAGCTACATTTTACATCTTTAACACAATACTGTATAGGCTCAGCTGAAATGTTCTCTGGAAGCTGTATTTGAAAAGTGTGGATCCACTTATCGGCTGAAAAATATACTGGTGAGAGAGATTGGAAGATAACTCCATAGTTCAGTCTTTGCTCATGCACTGCAGATCCTGGATTCAGAGTCAGGAAAAGCAGTCCTACGACCCAAAATTCACATTCCACCCATACCTTAAAGATAAAAGAGAGAGGTTTGAGAGATTTGCCGGCAAGAGAAGAAAAAAGAAGTAGAAGGCATGAGGAATTGATGGAATGGCAGAAAGGACTAGAATTATCTCTCCCATTTACGAAGGAATTTCCTTATGAATTTCGTATTGAATTCAATGACGAAATATTCGACCTAGTCGTTTACGACGTGTATTCGATTGTGTGCGTGTTCTGTGAAATGCTTCTTTTAATGCTGGAGAAACATTCTCCGTTGGTTACCATGATGGCGTGGATCCATCGGTCCACTTTACCAAGTAATGTCTTTTCCCAGAAATCCATTTGGATTTCAAAAGTTTGTCAACTGGGTACCATTCTGTACTATTGTCAGTCGGTGCGTGACCATTGCTCGTTTGATCATGTGGTACCTAAGTCGGTCGAGTGACTGTATCGGCTGCATCCGGTGTCGGAGGTCGATAATCCCCAGGATCTTTATAATGCTTAAGCCTGTTGGCATGTACAAGTGATTTCATTTGTTTATTGTCGGAACAACGGCGTAATCTGTAGGTGTTATTTGGACCTAATTCAGTGATGTAATACGGACGCTCCCATCGAGGGTAAAGCGTTTTTGATAACCCTACGGGTAAGTGTGCGATTTGTAGGTGTATATGATCTCCAACGCGAAAGGATGGTTCCTTCGCTTTCTAGTCAAACCTTTGTTTGGTTGTGTGTTGCGCTTCGCGGGTGTTTGCTTTAGCTAATTCTTGAACTATTTTCAATCTTTGAATTAACTGATCTATGTATTGTTGTGTTTGTTTCTGAACAGTCTCTCGAGGTGTAAGAGACACATCTAAAGGTAAAGTCATTTCTTTCCCAAAGACTATGTAATAAGGTGAATAGCCAGTTGAGTTAACTGCTGGGCTCATTCGGAATGCCATCATTATGCTGGGCAATAGCGTCGGTCAATCATCTTGGTGTTTACTGCAGTAGGCTCTTAACGATTTACTAATGGTGCTATTAGTTTGAGGGTGATATGAACTGGTATGGTGACGTGTTACTTGAAAGAGTTCACAAAGTGCTAGGACAATCTGAGACATAAAGTTTCATCCACGATCACTGACAAATGTTCGCTGTGCACCATAACGTGTGAATATTTCATTGTACAAAACACTGGCAATTTCCGTTGCCGTTTGAGAACGTAAGGGAAAAGCTTCACACCAATGTGACAAGCTATCTGTCACCAATAAGATATACTGATAACCTTCCTTACGTTTTGGCATGCACAAAATGTCCATGTGCCACCGAGAAAATATATCTTCCGGAGGCAATAGGTGTAATGGGGCCTTACGAGCATTTGTGTTCCGTTTAATGAGTTGACATTGTGAGTATGATGTAATATAGTCATACACATTTTGATACATTTTAGGCCAAAAGTATTTTTGTTTGATAGCTTGATATGTTCTTTGGACACCTAAATGACAACCACCTGCTTTTGAATCATGATAAGACAGAAGAACATCGTGTCTCAAATTTGTTGGTAGAGCAACTTGTTTTATGAATTGATCTGAGGAAGTTTTGTGTTTTGCTCGAGGCTGGAACAAAATGATGTAAGACACCATTAATAAGTTCATACTGACTTGCTTCATACGGAATAGCTTTTGCGTGACGAGTATTATATGGTAATATTCCTTGCTCTAAGTAAACATATATATTCTTGAAATCAGGACACTCGCGCTGATATTAGGCGATATCTGGTAATTCTGAAGAAGGTTCACTGAGTGTGTTATCATTAGTGTGTACTGCAGATAGGATTGGAATATCTTTATTAGTGTAGCATAATGTAACTTCAGTTAATTCTTTGTGAATGGAGTGAACAGCTGGCTCTGACTGAGTAATCTGTGTGTCTATGTAATCTGGAGATTTCTCCGCTTCACTGTGGGTGTTATCAACTTGTTCGTAGTGTCGACGTGAGAGTGCATCAGCATTTGTGTTTTTATGTCATGGAGTGTTTACGATGTCGAAATCGTATTCTTGTAAACGAAGTGACCAACGAATTAGTCTATTTGAAGTGCGTTTAACTGTCTTAAACTACACTAGTGCTTTGTGATCTGTAATGACAGTAAATTTCTGATGTGATAGGTAAACATGATATGTTCTGATACCTTCCAAAACAGCAAAACATTCTTGTTCAGTAACTGACCAATGCTTTTCAGCGTCCATCAAGGCTCTACCACCATAAGCAATAACATATTCCTTGTCATCTGTCCCTATTTGAGACAAAATATACCCTAAAGCGGTGCCGCTGGTATTACATGTTAAATCTAAATGGTTTGTTAAAATCAGGATAAGCCAAAATAGGTGCTGAGGTCAGAGCTGTCTTAAGAGTATCAAATGCTTCTTGACACTTATCTGTCCAAAGGAATGAACTGTCTTTTGTCAACAATTGATTTAATGGCGTTGCTATGGTAGAATAAGCGTGAACAAATTTCCTGTAATAATTGCACAACCCTAGAAAACTCCTAACATCTTTTTGTGTTTTAGGAACAGGGGATTTTGTAACTACATCAATTTTAGACTCATCTACCTTGATTCCTTTTGTTGAGAATTTATGACCAAGATAAACAACTTCAGATGCTGCAAATACACATTTTGAAGGTTTGAGTGTCAAGTTTGCTTGACGTAAACGATCAAAAATGAGCTCGAGATGTTTGAGGTGGTCTTCAAATGAATTGGAGAAAGCAATAATGCCATCGATGTATGCAAGACACATTGACCATGGTATACCTCTAAGAACATGACTTAAAAGAACACAATAAGTGGCGGGTGCATTTCTAAGTCCATACGGCATTACATTCCATTGGTAAAGACCACGTGATGTTATAAAAGAGCTCTTATGTTTTGTCAATGGATCCATTTTAATTTGCCAAATTGCTGAATTTAAATCTAAAGTACTGAAAAGACATGGTTGAGTTTGTCCAACTGCATCGATGACATCTTCTAATCGTGGAAGAGGGAATGTCATCGGTTGTGTCAACTGATTAAGTTTCCTATAGTCAATAGCAAAACGATATTCACCATTTTTCTTTTTGACCAATACAACTGGGGATGCATAACTAGATGAACTGGGTTCAATTAGTTTATGTTCTAATAATTATTCTACCTGTCTATCAATTTCTTTATTGATGTGCGGTGCCGCACGATAAGGTTGACAACGAATCGGCATGGAATCACCTGTTTCTATTCGGTGGGTGAATACGTTAGTACTACCTAATTCGTCTAAGTTAACAGCAAAAACATCCCTATGTTGATTCAAAATGGAGTGAAGTTCCTGTTTTTGGTTTTCTGTCACATCTGAAGAGTGTAAATCAAAATTAATTGGTTCTTGTGGTTTACTAGATTGTGCATTCATGAGGTTAGGTGTGTCATTCCTGTCAAGAGTGTCCTCATTAATGGCAAATATTGTTTGTGGGTGTAGTACGTCTACACATGCTAATACGGTATTGGCAGGTACATGCATTGGCACTGGCGTAGGGTTAACAATTTGCAAAAAGCTCTTTTTGGAAACAGTCAAAATTGTTCTAGCTGGAAGAATGGTAGAGTTTGGCATGCTATAAGACGGTTCAAGTAAAACAGATGTTCCTTTTGGGACTTTACTGATACGTACTGCGATTGCACTTATTGAATTAGGCTAAATGGTCGTAAATTTTGTGGCGCGTGCGAGACCAGACTGATTATGAATTAAATTGATGGTTACCGTACCGTCGAGCAAGGAAAGCGTTTGTGTATCTAAATTCACGACAGCTTTGTATTTAGTCAAAAAATCGATACCAAAAATGACTGAATGATGTAATGCGGGAACTACATAGAATGAGTGAGAGAAGTGTATGCCTCCTAGTTTCAAATTAAGTTGAACCAAACCTGAATTACTATGATGTTCACCACCGGCTCCTACAATTTGGGAAACATTTGATTTTTGAAACTGACGTGGATTTAACCCTGCACGATGAAGAAATTTTAAATTATTGACCGCAATTGTCCCGTCTGTGTCGGCTAATGCATGTGTTGGTTTATCTCGAACAAAAATTGGAACAAGGTTTTTGTGAATAGGTGTGACTAAGGTAATTTGTGGCTGTTGGTCATACTAACGACAGGTTTGTGTCCTCTCGTGAGATGCGCATTCCTATTGTTTACGTGTTGTCAAGCACACACGTGAATAGTGACCTATCTTGTGACAATAGTGGTACTGTACATTGCGTGCGCGGCAGACTGAACATTGTCCACCACATCCAAAACAAGGAGTGGGAGGACGACTTTGTGGTTGCGGCTGGTAGAGAATATCACCAGATAATTGATAGGAGTAGCTATTACCAGAATAATTTTTTCGAAAAGCTAGTGGCTGTGGTGGGAAATTTGTATTTTTTCTGTAATACATACCGCGCTGTTGGTAGTTTGAATTTTGAGGGCGAAATTGCTGTTTTGTGACATTAATATGTGCATGTGTTTGAGAGCACGAATTATTGTCTTGGTTTTGTTTTGAATTTGCAACCTTAACTTCATCTTTGAGTTGTTTGACTTCTTCTAAAATTGTGTTAAGGGTAGACAGATCAGTATTATCAGTAGTGGCAATGGATTTTTCTGCTAAAACTGCTGCCTGGCGTAAATCTGCCATGTTGGCTGGATTTTTGTTCATTACGATCCTTTTTACGGAAGGTTTCAATCCATTCAATGCCACTGCTAATAAAACTTGATCTGGGATAGTTTTGTTAGTTGTGATTTGCAAAAGGCGACTTAAATAGTCCATAACTGATTCAGAAGACCCTTGCTGAGTTTACAAAATTGATAGATCTAAAATGACATTGTCATTATGAAATCTAGATTTAAAGGCTGTGACTAGACTGTGCCAATTGTTTGCAACATTCTCTGGTAAGGTATCGTACCAGATTTTAGCATGCCCCTGAAGATGAAAAGGAAATGCATTCAAAACTTTAGCTTCTGATAATTCATAAAACTTAGCCCATTCTACAAAATGTTCTAATCATTTAACAGGATTTTGAGACTGATCACCATTAAAAATATCTAATTTAATAGCAGAAGACATACCTGTTTGTGAGAATCGGTCGTTTCCAAAAATATTTGCACTCCTAGAAAAATGTTCTGGTGGAGTTAGAGTTACATGCACTGAACTAGACGGCTGAACCCTGAATGTTCTAGTTTCTGACACAGCTGGAAAAGTTTGTGTAATGTTCAGTGGGTTTGCCGTAAAAAGAGTACGTTTTGGAGTCACAATTACTGGTGAAATTATCTTAGGTTCCGGTAACTGGCTCGAACTTTCGAACGTTGGTGGGGTCAAATCAATTGGGTGCTGCGTCACTGGAGCTAGACTGGGCGTTGGAGGCGTTAGGTCTGTCGAACCGTGGTCAAATAGAGGCTGAAGCGCCGGTGCTAGGCTGGGTGTGGGCACAGTACCTGTCGAACTTGTTGGAATCTTCTGTAAGGTTGACAGTGGTGGGTAGATTGTTAGTGGCGATGTATTGATGGTTGCTGCACCTTCCAACAGGAGCGAAGTTGTTGGAATGTGGGATCTCTCTTGAGAATATGTTGGCGCTGTCGCTTCTGGAGTTGATGTAGCATAGCCGGGCGGAGTGAAGTCTGATGGTCGTAAGAGTTTCGGTGCGAGTCTGTTCCGTAGATCATAGTTATGAGGAGTGACACTTTTATTCATGATATTTTCCCAACCACTTGTTATGAAAAGTTCGTTGTTATCATAACCTTCTTCTCATTCCCTGTTACAAGAAGGAAATACTAGCAACTTTTAGAGATGTCTTTGCCCATGATTAGAGAGAGAGAGAGAGAGAGAGAGAGAGAGAGAGAGAGAGAGAGAGAGAGAGAGAGAGAGAGAAGAAAGTTCGGGCTCTCTTAAAGATGAAGGTGTCACTCATAACGGAGTAGATACGCCTACATTCTTTCGAGCGCTTGGCAATGCGGAGGTACGGGATGCTGTAAGAAAGACGAACGAAACCTTCTGATTCTTGACAGAGCGGACTTTATTTAAATAATTGATATATAATACTACATTCTAGGGATACACCTTATAAAGCCTTTATATTTAAAATACATGAAATACTTATAAAATTATACTTTCTTTCGAACTTACCAACTTCATTCATTTGTGTAATTTCTGTGTTTTAGAATATAATACAGATAATTAAATATCGATTGAATTCATGATAGCCAAAGAGTATAAAATTCAATAGTTGCGATTAAAGCAACAATCATTTTGAAGAAATGTTTTTTACTAAATTTAAAATAGAATACTAATTTGAAATAGATTACTAAATATTATTCTTTGTTACCTAAAGAATATTGTATTTCCAAATTGAATCTAAACATGAAGTTGATAGCGAATTCGGCTTTTCAAATAATAATTACCACAAATACAAATGAATATAAATTCTTTAAAACAATAAAACATTCCATTACATTATAATATAAAATAAAAAGAACTCACAAGAATGTTGCAAAACTATGAAGTTTACCGTAGAAATCTCTAACATTAAAAGTACTTATTCTTTAAAGACTTTTAGGAACACAAACGATTCTTACCTGTAAGAAAGACGAACGAAACCTTCTGATTCTTGACAGAGCGGACTGATCTACACAGTCTTTATTTATACTGATTCGAGCATGCTCCTGGCCAAATTTGGAAAAGCGTTGGACCTGTGTGCGTCCGTCTCGAATCAGAAGGAGGCTCCGTCTATTCTTAATGGAAGCGAGTGTGTTTCGCTTACGTCAGAATTTGCTTCATCAGCTATTTTGTTTCAGACAAACGCTAAGTCTTATATCTTACTCAGTCAGAACAAAATGTTAAGAATCTCGTCACGAAGTACTGATACAATTTAGGAATACTAGTTTTGCTGACTAGGTATATAATAAAAATGTGTAGTGGGGGGATTTGCACTTGTTTGTAAGGGCGCAATCTTTGTCAAAATAGTATATAGTTGTAATAGGAACATAAATAAATTTAATCTCAATATATTTTAGTAGAAATTACTTCCAATATAAGTCAATGATAAATTAGTTTTAATACAATTTAGAGAAAATTTCAATGTTATTACTTTTCCTCAACAATTCTGTCCTAATATTACCATACATTAATTGTTTTCAACATGCTTGTAATTTCACGGAATCTACGTTTCCAAGAGTAAACAAGACTCGTCTTCAGAAACAGCTATCATGTGATCTAAACAGCGCTTACAATATCCCTTTTGCTCCTTCAACTCCTAAAATCACGACTTTGTTCAATAGTAAGTATATAATATGCACACATAAATATAGCACATAAGCGTCTTAAGGTATTGGTCAACGTTTATTCAAATACCTTTTTACCTTTGAAAAGTGTTTATTTACATGATTAAAATGGAAATTGTTTGTATATTCTCGTACATAGTGGGCAAACTTTGGCACATGATGTCCAGATTCACGTTTTGTAAAATAATTCAGACAAAACGTTAGTTTCAGCATCAAGTTTGTTTTCATTGAGAGAGAGAGAGAGAGAGAGAGAGAGAGAGAGCGGAGGATGCTGTGTTGTTGCGGTAGATGCTGATCCTGCAATCAGTTAAATACGACAGTATACTATATACACAGTTTGCACTGTGTTGCCCTTTTAAACTCTACGGTACCAATGATACATTGATTTGAATTTCACCCTAGAAATATTATTTCATATATCAAACTCTATACATATAGATCACGTTTGTACGCAAATTGAATTTCAATAAATAAAATCACTCTCACATTACATTGGACAATATTCATCGCATCACACATTCTAGGATGGCATTCCAATGCAAGGAAATAAACTGAACGTATGCATGTAACCTAACTCTTATAAGTCGAGATTACAATGGTCGAAACTGGACCTACATTATCCTTTCTTTTCTTTAATGATATTAATGATTCTGATGAATTGTTCATTAATTTAATCTGCAGTTTTAATGTTCATAATGAGTGCAATAACTAGAACTAAAATTATTATATGCAACGTTGTTTGTTGTGGAATAACATTTGAAACTGGTATATTAACCCAACTCTAAAACGATTTCGAAAACAAATAAATCAGAGATGTCACAACTGTCAGATCTAAGAATCGATACTCAAACTAAAACACAAATCATTCTGAAACCTATTTAAGGTGGCTTTGAGGAGGTGTCATTATTCATTCTCTTTTAAAATCGGATCATATTGCTGAAGCTAAAACAATAAACTAACCAAATCCCTAAAAAGACGGCATAAGACCCAACGAGAAAAGGAACAAATCACCACCCCACAATCGTCTCCTACCATTATGACTCGTCGAACAGGTTAATACTCATCAATACCACATGAATATAATAGCAGTACCGAATAGTTGGTCACTTATTCAGGAGCAGTTAACACCATCATGGACTTTCTTGTAACGTAGTCATTATAACAGTAGGTATCTTGCATAATATATGAAACATATATGTACTGCCCTTTTGTTACCTACACAAACAGTAAGCTACTCCGTCTTCTCAAAAATAGCGTGCAATTTGACATTGTACTCGACCGGAAATTATGTCATGTAAACACTTTTGGAGAAACATGTACAGGTACGATTTATGATGCATCGAAAGGTATAAGCTGAAATAACTTTAACAAGTTAGTCCAATCTGTTTAAAAGTTATTTCCCTTGTATCAATATGTTTGCTTAAAAGTTCTTAAAGTTATCTCCTTGGTATCAATATGTTTGCTTCAAACTTCATAAAGTTATTTCAAATTTGAGCAAGGGAATACGTTTAGTTTTTGTGAGCTAAATTTAAATTTAAAAATTATTTTACTTCTTCAAAAAAGAAATGAGTATAGTGTGCTATACACCGTTAAAAGTTATAATGAGAAGAAAGAAGATATCAAACTATTCAGCAATGGCTATTCCTTCAGTTTGTTAAAATCACAGGTTCCAAGAACTCATTTAAAAAAGGAGGTTTCAGTGTAGAAATTTACACCTGAAACTTTGGCTCTTTTTTGGATGCATCATTCTCATAGCAAATGTTTAAACCATTAAGTTTGCAATATGGATAAAACAAAATCTGTACGTATTTAAACAATGAAATTAAGACAGGGGTGGGGTTGGGGGTGAGGAACGAGGGACTTCGCCAGAGGCTTTAGACAGCTCAAAGAAACAACTGGAGCTAGCACATGAACTTGGAATATGTGGAAATGGAAGATTGCCCCAGACTAGCAAAGGTTCCGAGCGCACTCGTAACTTGAGAAATCGCTGCGGAAAATATTTTGGTCTTATTAAATGGGGGATGGGAAGATACATTCTGATTCTAGGATACCTGAAATTAAAGGAACCCAAACAGAAATGGAGAGCCCACCGCACCCACCCTACACCCCTATAATAATGAAACAGAGAATGATTGATGTATTGGTTTACCTTTAAATATACCATCTGAGGAAATGAAACTCATATTAGAAATAAACTAAATATCAGGGGTCAGGGTACACAAAAACGACTATCTGTAAGAGATAACCAAGATCCAGACCGGGGCAAGAATTACAGCTGTTGTTAGTTAAACAAGCCAATCATTTGACACCTTTTTTTTTACCTAATAGTGATTCTGGTGTATTCTGAAATCAATATAATTCAAAATTAATGTTCCAGTCGAAGAATATTATAGATGAGCACTTTGTATTTCCAATAAATAACAATTTGAATAAATAATTCCACCCAAATGAAACACTGAATACAGCAATAAGACTGAATCTGCCTCATATGTTAAATGCAAGAAAGAGGAATTTCTAAAGTAAATAAAATTGCATTAAAATACATAACAGTAGAACCAGGATGAGGATCGAAAGCTCATTTCTAGAATATTCTAAGTTATCAACAAGACCAGGTCTATTACAAATATTATAATAAAGAATATGGTGGACAACAGGTACAACAGCTCTATCCATGGGGAATACTTATGTCCTTGACAAAGACCAAAATGAAGATGTTTACCTTCATTGATAAGGATCCTAATTATTTAACCCAAACACATAGGGAAATATGAAATATGCATTATTTGTTTCCAAACTAAAAGTTACGGGTCTGGTGCACAAAGAACTTGATTTTGGACAAAGTCGAGTCCAAAATACAATTATACATAACATATAATCATGAAGAAAAGAATAACAAATAAAAATTAAATGTACATAACAGAATATAAGCTGCATGAGCCACAGGAAATGTCCTAGAAGTGGCCAAACTAGGCATCTGGCAAAGGAGTGTTTAAATCCAACTACTTGCTAGCAACTAGCAGCAATATATGCTTCAGCTGCAGAACATTAAGCTAGAAAAACAAGCTTCACATCAGACGACCAAGAACGCCTAACAGATGACACAACTTTTATTGAAATCATACAGTTGGAAACATGGAAACACAAACGGAAGAGAATGAAAATGACAGTGTTTTGACAACACAACTATCAAACACATTTAAATGGAATGATTTTCAAAACTCAAACAAAACAGATGATAAATTTCAAGTGAAACTAAGGGAAAAACAAATAAAAACAAAAATAAACTAAAAAGGCTTAGTTGAAAGACTAGCACAGAGGTGTGTTTTGATATGACACGGTCGAAGAACCGCCCTTCGACGATGTTGCAATGCATGTACATGAGGAAGATTAGCATCCTTATGCGGAGTCGCTGAAATCGACAATGAAACAGAAGCGGAATCTTTAAACATGTCACTAGGAGAGGAGAACATTTCGAAGATATTTAAAGATGAACTCCCAAACAAGCTTCGAAAAGGAAGGGAAAACAAAAAAGCAATAGGTTAAGAATGAACAAAAAAAAGAAAAAAAACACACAACAGAAACAGGAAACACCAAAGCAACAAGAAACAACGTAACAAGATATATAGGACAAATAAAACACACAGATGAACAAGCTGAATAAATGCGGAAACGGGTGAACAATATCAAACAATAGCAACTGTTCCTTGGTCTTATTCTTTCATAAACAGAAGTATTGGCTAGCGATAGGTATAATATACTGAACTGCAGATTTATGACTGTATCCCACGCTATTATGTAAGCGGTTTAGCGCTTATGCTCTGTTGTGTTTTGTGCTTATTTCCACAGAAAGTATCACTACGTACATAATCCGCCTTCCCAATTCAAGGTAGAGCAGCAAATTTTTAAACAAACTGAAGAATAAAGAAATGTTCATGCATCATCATTACCATCATCATCATCATCATCATTATCATCATCATCGTCATCATTGTTTACTTCCGTAGTATATCAAATGCTATGATAATTAGGTTTAATACACCGCTTGATTACAATCATAAAACGTGCATTATGAAAGTAAATATATAAATAAATAAACCAAAAAGTAAATAAATAAATAAAAACAAACGATAGTTTAAACAAATAATGAAAGTGGTAGGCAAACTGTGTAGCCTGACCTCATGTTGAGAAAGTCGATAATAATAGAAGCGACAGCAATAATTGTGTGCATAGAACAATGTAAAGATATGTATAGCACGAGTAACTTAATACAATTTGTCTAGGCTATAAAATAGAATATCTGACTCATAATGCTTATATTATATCCATCGTTAATTTGTGCAAGATCTGCGGAAATTTCAAGCTACAACACAACTGTACACTGCCTGACAAAGTATTCTGCATACCGGATAAATAACTTATATTTTCTTTGTCAATTTTACCCGTTCGTAACCTTTAACATAGAAGATATTGCAGCTGCAGTTCATCTTACGCGTTAAGTAACGTAATATGTTATCACTCAGGACATCCCATAAGGAATTTCTGAAATTCGACTTATAAGGACATGCAATACAAATGTGACGTATCAAGTCAGCATATACATTTCCACATCGAATACTCATATCGAGCTGCTTGAGGAACGGCAGCGGATAGCCTAGATTTATAAGTAAATACCTTACTGTCTTATTTTAGTCGACTGTCATACCGAAGCAGGTAACAAGGTTGCATGTATTGAAGAGAATCTGTCAAAGTCTCATTCCTTAGACACACTGTCTTTCCAGAAGTTACTGTTGAAACCAGCAAATTTTTACCTTTCAATTTCTTTCCAATTTTGCATATCTTACATTTCGGAATGCTGCAAATAATCAGTTTGATGCTAAAGGAAATCAAACTTCTTTAACGTATCCTATAGATTTTAAATTAACCCGTAACCTGACTCGTATCCGCGCAAAATGAAATGAAATTACGCAAACGTTAAACACTCGTTTTGTATGTATAAAATTACGCATCAAACATAATATGTGTAAAAACATTATTTAAACATTATTTTTTTTTTCCTATCAATTTCCTACTCCAACCTAGCATTCCTAAAGCAATGTCTGATCTTTGAAGTGCTGGGGTGAGGGGGTGGGGGCCTTGTAAATGTTTAGCAAAATACCTCAGAGTTTTATCCAACTTAACACTTATTGCTAGCACGTTGTGAAATGTTACCTTAGCTCTTATTGCTAGCACATTGTGAAATGTTACACCATAATTTACCACCATAAAACATTGAAGAAAATATTACCATTTTTCAAATAAATTGTATACCTCAAAAAGTTGTCTAAACGCTTCATTCTCTCCCTCTTTGACCAATTGGGAACCGGTGTGAATAATGCCTATTAACAAAGACTATGCTATGTAAATATCTACATATTTTTTAAAAAAATATCAAAATTGATTTACCCGTAATTCACAACGTCAAAAAATTAAATGATAACACTTTGGGCCACACGGTATCGAATGCATTTTTGCATAAAGAAAAGCAATAAAAACACGTGAACCCATGTTTACGTCATATTGTACTGACTGCAACGGTTTGTCATCATGAGTGACAGCCATACCTACCACTAGACCGAGCAAGAGTCTTGAAGTAGGACAAGTTGCTTTGTGATAATGTTATAGATGTCGGGGCAGTGAAAAAATATTTTTTATTCCACTCAGTGAATTATCTAAATTTCCTTCTCTTGGAAAAACCAGTAATTCGCTACCTATCATAAACTGAACAAAAACCTTAGCTAATGACACATAATACATGCGTATGTAGAGTTTTAGTTTAGTAAAAAGAAATGTCGATTTCAAAGAAACACATATGGGGATTTTAATTGGATCGAAGACGAAATAGATAAGGGAATAAATTTAAAAGAATAGAAATAAGATAAAGTGCATTCAAGGAAACTTTATACCAAAGAAAGAGACATATAAAAACGATAAGAAATGAGGAGAAGAAAAGAGCATAAAAAGTTTAAAGATACGTAACACAACAATTAAGGATTGTGGGAAGGTAATGTGAGCAGTTCTTATTATCTTCTATAGAGCTATATGCAAAACGACATATACCGCACGAAGAATCAGACAAATACTGCGGATAAATTAATTTCATACGAATAAATAAAGAATCGAAAAGAACTTAATATCCACACACACACACACACACACACACACACGAAAAGAGAAATAATTACAATAAAATACAAAATGAAAAGCAGAGATATACGATTTTAACAAAAACTGCCCATTATAAAGTTTAATTGAAATATTTGAGAATACAATTAAAAAATTAAATGGGCGAAATAGTAATAAAGATATGAAGAGGAAGGAAGAAAATATAAAAAAATAACAATACAACAGTCATAGAGACAAACATAAAAAACCATGATATTAAGTATAGGGAAACAGATAAAATATTGAACAATAACAAAGATTCAAATATATAACAAGTAATAAAAGCAATATAAGAAAACGAAACACAAGAACTCGTATTAAAAGTGAATTCTAAAAAATGGGCACAAATTATATATACGGGAATATAAATATAATGCACACATATTTATCCGATATCTGATTGAATGGAGAAATAGCTTTGTCATAGAATGGACGAATGGATGGTTGGAATGCTACTTATGATGAACATATAGACAACACGCACAACGCAAGAGCCAGGAAATCCTGCCATAAGGGTGGCAAACCCGGGTCGGCTTAGAATGTGGGGACGCTGGATCCCCATTCACAGGAAGAATCCTATAATTTCACTACACAGTGGGGAAGCCACTGGAGGGCACACCTACACAGTGAAGAAGCCATTGGAGGGCGTATATACTCAGTGAATAATAAATTCAGAAGTTCAGCAGCTCTTAAGAACTTACGAGCAGACAATGTATAATGACAATTTAACTGCAGTTATTTGTTTTCGTTTACTATTGTGCAATATTTTTTATTTGTTCATCATAATCATCCAATTAAATCATCTTAATTTTTGTGCGTGTTGTCTCTATGTTCTCCATACGTAGCATTCCAACCATCCATTCATCCATTTTGTGACAAGCTTTAAATGAACACATCTAGTATATCAGTATGATGCTTTGGATTTAGGTATGTCCCGTGATTTTACAGCTTTTGCCCCCAGTCGTCACACACGACTCTATGTGCTACTGGGCAGTAAAAATATCTCAAAACTCAAGCGTGATAGTTTTGCATAACAGATAATTTCTGCAGATGAACTACAGCCAGTTTCAATGTTCATGGTACAACAGTGCTTAATATACAAACAACAAGAGGCGCAGGTAAAGCAGATTTAGTTACATTATTAGGCCCCACAGTCGAACCACGTCTGACAGTAAGAGCAATTTGTGCTGTCAAAGCGTATATAAGCTAATCAGAGATGATGTGCAGCTTCTCTCGAATATCTGAATCTTTGAAAAATGCTCCATAGTAGGTTTCGGTCAGATGCTTTACTTATCCTTAAAAGTTCAGGTTCATATTTCGCTGTAAAATCCTTTTCGTTGATCCAGTTACATGCCAACACTGAAAGTATGCTCCACCATAGTCAGTGATAAACGTTAAAAACGACGACCGACGATGTACTGGACAAGGGCAATCTTATATGCTTTGCATCCCGCGAGTGATCATAAATATCAGCCACGAAAATATAACAATACCTGGGTGTACAACATTGGTTTGTTACTACTGAGCGCCTTGGGTAACTCAAAAGCGAGGCGTCATTGCGTGTGGATAAAGAATTTTTCTGATTGGTGTCCCGACACAACTAGCATAAGAGGAAACAGTTTCTATGACAATGCTGCCTGCATGTATTTAGCACGCAACAGCTGCTTGACAGCTATTACTTTTAATGCGATAGCATTTGAGGGAAACTACAGAGGAAAATTTTGGCAGGGTCAGGCAAGAATTTTGGAAAGTCCCATATGTTATCTACGGGGATTTGGAATGCTTCAACATTTTTGTGGAAGCTTCGCTCCCTAACGCCTTCTCTGAGATTTCGCCAAACACAATATGAGCAGCCGGACAAATCCCATGCGGGTTTTGTTACACTGTGGTCAGATGTTATGGAACAAATAAACCACCAATGTTGTACCTCGGCAAGGACACGAAAGAAGTATTTTAAAAATTATTCGATGTCGCAGGAAAATGGATAATGCAACAGCTCAAATCGCCCAAAAGCATCATTATTATCAATGCTAACACACGCCAGTTTTCCACTGTCACTTATTGCTGGAATTGTAATGGCACTTTCAGCTTGTCGTCAAACAATGCTAAAGCTCGCGACCACTGTTACATAACTAGTGCGTACAGAGGAGCAGAAGACAGAGCATGCTATCTACAGCTTCGAATTTATCCGACAAAACAAGAACTCCTGTTGTGTTTCATAGCCTTCGCGGGTATGATGATCACTTTATAATGCAAACAGTAGCAATAGCATCTAAATTACGAATAATCTTCATCCCAAACACGATGGAATAATACATGACATTTTGGCTGGGTCAGTTGCATTTTATTGACTGGCTGCATTTTCTCAATTCCAACCTGGATAAATCAGTAAGCAGCCTGGCAAGCGACTAGTACTGATGGATTCAAAATCACTAATCGATACGGTGGTGTCAACAACTGAACGTTTACTTTTTCCCTACACGTACATGAGCGACTGGGACAAGTTTGCTTAAACTCATTTGCCACGGACTGAGGCCTTTCATTCGTTGTTGTCTTGTAAAGGTATTTCCGCCAATGACTACGCCCACGCTAACAAAGTCTGGTCCGCATTTGTCTGTCAGAATCTTGGTGACTATTTTGATCTCCGTCTGCGCACGGATGTGTTGCTGTTGGAAGAAGTCGTTGAGATGTTTCTTGAAACAGCCATGCGTTCGTACAAGCTCCACCCCGCGCACTACTTGTGGTCACCGGAGTAGTCTTATATAAGGGCTTTTCTGGCCCAAAACCCTATGTTGAATCTGACGACATGATTCTACCCACCTCCATGGCCCCCTCAACTTAGTCTAAACAAATACGAAAACAAACTGTGTTGAGACAACAGCGTCTATTTCATAATCGTTTACTCGTCGAGGACATGTTATTGAATCGTCGCCGTCGTCAAACAAAATAGGGTTTGATCCAGAAACACCCCTTATACAAGACTACTCATATATTTCACACAGAATTGCTAGAGAATATTATATGATATTTCACACAAAATTGCTGGAGAGTTCTCGAGATATTTTTAACGTCTCAGCTTTTTCAATAATATAACTCTCATCATCGTGACAGAACAAGTACATATATATTTTACCGCTGATAAGAGAATCAGGTTCTAACAGTTTGATAAAGCTTCCATGAGAAACTATTGTCTTATTAACATAACACCTTTTTTAGCTTATCATCAACTGTAATTTTTATGTAATTGTTTTGCGATATTGGATTATGAAGATTGTCAATCGTTTTAACGAGCTCTTTTGTGATCAAGGAAAGTTTATCAAAATATTCTGAATAGTCATTACAAACCGGAGACAACTTTGTCTTGTTTCTGCTTTTGAAGTACGTGTTATACTTCTCGTTGTTAAGCACAATCGTCATATGCTTACCATGGAAGAGAATTTTCTTAATCTTTAACGTGGTATCTTCCACTGTAATATCTTCCATTATATTTGAAATTCACGCAAAATGTGCCGAATACTGTTTCTCATATTTTAAAGCTCTGTTTGCTATCATATTGAAAAGTAAATCGTCTTTGACTCGTAGTTCTTGTATCAGATCAAGCATGATAAACTTTTCACCTCGGAGATATGCTCGAGGTTGATTCAATATTTTATTATACGTCCCTCGCTGTTCCTATCTTACAAGACGCGTTCTTGTTCTCATAGTTTGGCTCTGTTCTTTTATTTTATTGTCGATAATATTATACCTGCTCCAGATACTATCAGCAATAATGGATTTGCTGTTCCTCCTGCTGATGATATTCCTGCTGTTGCTTACACAGCTGGAACATAGTTTAGCAGGCTTATGATTCTGCTGTCATATTTTCTGGCGCGTCTGATACAATAAAGTTTTATGATAGTACCTGTAATACTTGATCAGCTCATTGCTGTCGTTATCTTAGAGACTGGATGATATGTGGTTGAAGTCGCTCACATCTTTTTTAGTTATTATTGATCTGAGCTAACAAATTTTACAGCGCAAAAAGTAAACATTTTCTCAGCAGCAGCTTTATCAACCAGATCACTGAATTTACTGTTAACAGGATCAGCAAGAAAATTTCTATAACCATCATATACCTCATATGGCGTATCTATATATCAAAGATCAGCAAGAAAATTTGTTATTATTAGTACAGATTGTGGATTAAAAAGTGTTTGTATTTCAGTGACATCATTCACAATATCTTGGTAAACATCTTTTGTTGATTCGATATAACCTGTTGATATAAATAAATCAAAGTCGCTGATATTTTTAAGTAACATATGTTGTTTAAGTATTGCATATGCTGTTGCAAAAGAGTAAAGTCCATGTTTATCAATATCCAAGTTGATCTTATTTGCAGGTAGGTTTACATACCAGACAATCAGATCTTTTATATTTTTGTATTTGTTTTCCGTTAGTAACCTTCCGGCTTCCCTTTTTTTAGTCTTTTAGTGAAATCGTTTTGTTAATACTTGTTATATCATCAAGTGTGTTATAGAACAGACAAGACTCAATCGCTGACTCAATCGCTGGCTCAATAGCGTTTACTGTTATAAGTGCAGAATGTATCTGTTGCTCAGAATATTTTTTATAATCACTGTTTGTTAGCGAGACAGCTAATATCAGATATGCTGTAGCCACCGGATTAGAGTCATGATGATAATCTGCGACCTCGAATAATGTTTTCTTTCATCAGGATAGTCCATATCTACCTAGCGAAATATTCTGCGTTTAGCAAAACTGTCGCTTATTCTGCGAGTTTTTGTGAGTCGATTATTTTTAGCTCTGCTAGTTCAATAAGTTTATAATGAACGTTTTTTTCTTCGATTTTGTTCTGGCTTTTTCCGCCGTGAGAATTTGCTTTTATAAGGTTAAATCTGTTAATAGTTATTGAATTTTCTATGTTAATCTCAAGCAACGTCTTTGTCAACAGCGACTCAACTTTTAGTCCCTGCTCCTCGCAGTCGTTTGGATGACAGTATTTACTGATAATATCAAAGTTTCGGATAGCTTTTTTTACTGTGGACCTCTCATTCCTGCAACTCTTTCATTATTTATTAAATCGGGTGATTCCAGTGTGAAACCTTTCATTTTAGCAATTATACGTGCTGCTCTTGCCTCATTTACACTCTCCGGGTCTGGCTGATCAATATTAGCTTCCACCAATATTTCTGTTTCAGGATTAAATATAACATCGTAAAACTCTTTTGCGACTCTGATCGACGGAGGATCAACAGATATTATAAATTACCTCTACACTAAATTATCAATCGTGTATGACTGAAACATTCTTAAACTCGGGTAATAACTTTCTGCGTTGACAACATCTATCCGAAAGTGAATAAACTTGTTAGCCGTGTTAGAATCAGCGACAGTAAAATGTTTACCCGTTGAGATATAAACACCCTTTGCGCTGTACAGAGTTGTCCATGTTGTATTATCTGTCGATCCCTCTAATCGCCAATTGTATATTGTTACGTGTAGGCTCGTACAAAAGTAACAAAGAAAACAGTGAAGCCGACAAGCTTTCTAAAATTTAGCAACATAATTTATTTCCCTAGAAAACAAGGTAAAAATATGCAAAAGGACTTACGGTTTGTGAATCTCATCCAAAAAGTAATCCTACAATTTAAAAATATAAGTCCTACCACTAAAAAGGTCTAATTGAATCAAAGATCGAATCCCGACGAAGTTCCAAGATGGAAGGCGATGACGTCTTCTATATCTTGTCCTGTGTTGATGTGTCAACCGTTCCTTGTTGAATTTTATGAATCAAGAATAATATTCCAGCTTTAGAATTCCGAATAATTTCCAATAAATGTTTTTGTCCAAGAATTTTGATGAGCACTGGTATTTTCCAGGGAATATAAATTCTTAAATCCAACAATTAGAAGAATTTTAAATCAAACTGGCATCAACATTAAAAACACCTTGAGCTCAGAAGGTGTTTATTACGACTGACTAAATCCACTACAAAATATCTGTTTTAACGCTTAACTAAAGCGCAGTTTAGACCACGTGATGGGTCACGTGATCACTTAGTTCAAACAGCGCAGTAAAAAATATCTCAATTAGGACGTAGGCTATTCGAGTTCAGTTGTACTGAACGAATCTTACTACAAGATTCAAAAAATTTTTTTAAAAAAAACTATTTACAATAGCGTTGACACGCAAGCCAAGTATGACTTTGATTACGACCAATGATTTTCACTTTGTGTTTACAAATTCTGAATCAAAGACAGGAACCATGTCAGCCAAAAATACGACGCAGCAACACTACTGCGTTTCAATCTGGCTAAAAAGAACTGAACCGAATTTTCTGGAAAAATATGTCAAATTCAGTGAATAAAGTTCACATTACAATAACATGTAATGAAATAAAAATAAAATAAAAAACATTTAAAACTAACACACAAGTAATTAAATTACATATGCGTAACACATCCCCCATAAAGAAAAAGAAAGATTTATATAGCAAAGCTTTCTTTTTACCATATGTTAATTATACATGAGGTAAAACAAAATTACATAAGAAGAACTCTTATGAATTATACAAAGTGTACATGAAATAATATTTCTATACACGGGAAAGTGCATCTTCAATTAAATTCTCTTTTCCCTTGATGTGCCTGATGTCAAGATTATATTCCTGTAACACCACACTCCACCATAATAATCTTTGATTTTTGTTTTTCATCTTGTTGATGAAAGTAAGGGGGTTGTGATCACTAACCACAACAATCGGAGAAGGAGCTGAACTAAGATAAACTACAAAATGTTGTAATGCCAAAATTAAAGCCAAACATTCCTTCTCGATTGTTGAGTAATTTCTTTGGTGCTTATTTAATTTCTTCAAAAAATAGTACACTGGATGATCAACACCATCTCTATCTTCTTCAGTCAATACTGCTCCAACCCCAACATCACTTGCATCAACAGACAGTTTAAATGACTGACTGAAATTTGGAGCTATAAGAACTGGTGCGCCAATAAGTATGGCTTTTAACTTGCCAAAGGCCTCCTGACCTTTTTCAGTCCAAACAAACTTGTTTTTCTTGCTCAATAAATTTGTCAGGGGTTCAGCAATATTAGAAAAACTGGAACAAATTTCCGATAGTATCCAGCCATACCTAAACTTCTCATCAGTTGCTCTTTCCTGACAGGCACAGGGAAATCTGAGATAGCCTTGACCTTAGAATCTATAGGTGTAACTTGTTCATGTCCCACAATATGTCCTAGAAATGTTGAACAAGCACAGCAGAACTCACTTTTAGGTAAATTAATTGTCAAACTTGCATCAATTTGTCTCTCAAAGAATTTCCCAATTGTTGCTAGATGTTCCTTCCAGGTGTCGTTGTAGATGATGACATCATCGATGTAAGCATCACAATTATCTAGACCAGAGGTAATCATATTCATCAAACGTTGAAAAGTACTGGGCGAACCCTTCATCCCAAACGCCATCACTTTATATTGATAAAGTGCATCTGGAGTCACGAATGCCGAAATTTCCTTTGCCCTTTCCGTTAGTGGAATTTGCCAAACATCCTTTCAGAAGGTCAAATTTGGTGACATACTTGGCATTTCCAATTTTATCAATGCAGTCATCGATTCTTGGTAATTGAAATGAATCTGTTTTTGTCACACTGCTCACCTTCCTATAATCAGTGCACATACGGAAAGTTTTATCTGGTTTCGGAACAAGTCTACATGGTGAACTCCAATCACTTTTAATGGGCTCCATGAAATCATTCTCCAGCAAATACTGAATTTCCTTTTTCAAGTATTCCAGTTTGAGAGGGTTCATCCTGTATGTTTTTTTTTCACAGGTTTAGAATTCACAATGTCACCGTCAGGATAAATTTTGTCTGTCCTCGTAGGAACATCTGGAAATAAGTGCTCATATTCAAATAATAACTGTTTAAGTTCATTCCTTTCTAGTTGTTGCAAATGCGAACGTTTCTGGTCCAGATTATTCATAATTTCCGAATTCAGATGATTTGTCGCTCCAAAATCAGTAGAGTCCGATTGAATTTCTTCACTTAAATCCTCCGTGAGTGGGACAGGCAGAACTAAATTAATTGCATGATTTACCAGCTATCTCTCTCAATATCCTCCTTTAACATGTTTATGTTCCAAAGTTGCTTTTGTTTTCGCCTCCCAGGAGTATTTATGATGTAATTTAAATCATTTACTTTCTTTTCAAGTGTGTACGGACCATAATACTTGGCCTAAAGAGGATTTTGAGGAATGGGCAAGAGAGCCAGAACTCAATCACCAGGCTGAAAACTCCTTTCCTTTGAGTTTTTTTCATACCTTAACTTGATTTTTGACTGAGTAGAGTACAGATTCGCTTTTGCGACCTCACAAGCCTTTGACAACGTATACTTAAAATAAGAAACATAATCAAAAATATTAAGCTTAGTATCTTCATTAGAAAGAAGTTTCTCTTTCAACAACTTCAATGGTCCACTCACAGTGTCAACGAAAACTAGTTCAAAGGGACTGAATCCTAAAGATTCTTGAACTGATTCCCTAAAAGCAAACAAAAGTAAATGAATGCCTTCATCCCAAAGCAATATGATCGAATTAAATTCTTCAAAGTCTTATGAAATCTTTCTAAAGCCCATTGGCTGTCACGGTGACAGGCAGAAGATTTGAAATGTTGAATAACTAATTCATACATATCTTCCTGGAAAATTCCAGACATAAAATTTGACCCTTGATCCGATTGGACAGATTTGGGAAGGCCAAATTGAGTAAAAAAAACTTTATCAAAGCTTTTACTATAGTTATTGTTTTAATATTCCTCAAAGGAATTGCCTCTGGGAATCGTGCTGACGAACATATAATGGTCAACAATGTTTGGTTGCCTGACTTGGTCTTAGGTAATGGACCAACACAATCTACCATAATTCTGCTAAATGGTTCGCTAAATGCAGGAATAGGTTGCAGATGAGCCTTAGGTATCTTCTGATTGGGTCTTCCTACCATTTGACAAGTATGACAAGATCTACAAAATTTACAAACATCACTTTTGATTTTTGGCCAATAAAAGTGAGTCAAGATCTTGTGATAAGTCTTATTAATCCCTAAATGACCAACCAGAGGAGTTTCATGGGCCAGACTAAGTATTTCCTTTCTGTAAGATTTTAGAACTACAATTTCATAGTTCACTGACCACTCGTCACTACCAGGTACCTCAGGAGGTCTCCATTTTCTCATAACAATTCCATTTTTAATGAAATAACAGACAGGTACTTCAGTGGCTTCAGTTTCACTAATGGCCCTCTGAAACAAACAGGAGATCTCAGGATCTTTTTCCTGTTCAACGACAAGTGATTGTCGTTTATCTCCCTGATTAGATAAAAGAGAATGAGTATTTAAAAGAGGATCACTGTGATCAATACCTTTTCATTGATCCAAACAAGGAGTGTAAGTGACCTCATCAAAAGCCTGACCAATACATGTGTCAGCTAAAGAAATAATTTCCTTATCGAAATCATTCTCAAGAGCTTTCTTTTCCATAGATCTAGTAACTGCACAAGCTGGGTATAAATCAGGAAATTTTTTTTCAATAGGATCAACTTTCTGATCCAAACAAGGCTTGTCAGTTACAAGTGGATTAACCAAAACCTTGTCTCCAGCTAGGTCGTTGCCTAGTAACAAATGAATGCCCTCAACTTGCAAAGAATACACTATACCGACTGTGACAGGTCCTGAAACTAAGTGCGATGACAAATTTACAGAATGGAGAGGAACATTAACAAAACCGCACTCTACTTCCTGAATGAGAACACTCTCATTAGAAGAAGACTTCTCAGAAAAAGGCAAAGTAACTGATAATAAAAGACTGAGAAGCTCCTGTATCCCTTAAAATTTTAATAGGGTTAGGATTGGCCAAATCACGCAAAAGTGATACAGAACCATTCGACATGAATGGTTCATAATTCTCCATAATAAAATCAGACTGGGGTTTGTTAGACCCAACAAATGTATTGCTTTCAATACATGACCGTGACCTTGACCTCGTAGAAGTGAAAGCATTTGGGATAGGTCTATCTTGATTATGATGCTTATATTTCAATCTGAAGTAATCAGAAATAACGTGTCCTTCCTTCTTGCAATAGGTACACGTAGGAGGAGACAAGGATTTTGAATCAAGCTTAGCAGAAACTTGATATTTAAATGTTGTGCCAGACTGAGTTACAGAAGGAGTCGTATTAGGCTGAAATACCTTTTTACCAGTAGACTGCTGAGTGAAAGGCTTGCTTACAACAGGAACTTTATGAGTTAAGGAATACTCATCAGCAGCATGAGCAGCATTTTCCACTGTTTCGATCTTATGCTCATCAACATAAGTCTTAATGTCGCTGTGGATACAGTTCTTGAACTCTTCAAGTAATAAAAGTTGTTTGAGACTTTCATAATCTTGTTCTTGGCTAAGCACCATCTCTCAAATATCTGCTCTTTTTCTCTTGCAAATTCTGCATGAGTTTCTCCGGCCTCTTTTTTATAGTAGCTAAATTTTTCCCGATAAGCTTCAGGGACTAACTCATAACTCTTTAAGATGCATACCGTAATCAGATCATAGGCAGCACTTTGATGAACTGACAGTTAATGGTAAATATCACTAGCTTTACCAATAAGTACACATTATAGTAATTGAGTCCAATGCTCCCTTAGCCATTTCAAATATTCAACAACTTTTTCAAAACGAGGAAAACATTTGTCTACTTCTTTTTCTCTAAAATGGGGCTCTAATCTGATATTCTTTGTAATATCAAAACCTGAATTTGTATGTGAAGTGGAAATTTGCCTTTCACTTGCCAGCTCTATTTCGTTTAACTTAATTTGAAATTCCCTTTCATACTTCTCTATTTCCAATTGCATCTCTCTCTCTCTCTCTCTCTCTCTCTCTCTCTCTCTCTCTCTCTCTCTCTCTCTCTCTCTCTCTCTCTCTCTCTCTCTCTCTCTCTCTCTCTCTCTTCTAATTGCATTTGTTTATCTTTCTCCCTCTCCTGTCTCTCTCTCCTTCTCTTCTAATTGTAACTGCATTTGTTTCTCTCTCTCTCTCTCTCTCTCTCTCTCTCTCTCTCTCTCTCTCTCTCTCTCTCTCTCTCTCTCTCTCTCTCTCTCTCTCTCTCTCTCTCTCTCTCCTCTTTCTCAAATTGTAACTGCATTTGTTTCTCTCTCTCCTCTTTGTCAAATTACAACTGCAACTGTTTCTCTTCTTTCTGTAAATGCATTTGTTCTTATTCGTTCTCCAATTGAAGCTGCATTTGTATTTGTTTCTCCTATTTATCTTTCTGAAGTTCCTGCTTCCTTAACTCTAATTCCATCTTGTATTTCAATTTCAATTGCTTTACTTTTATGTCAGAGTCTGATACAGACTTACTGATTGAACCCAAAACACTTTTATCGAAAACATTCTTTTGTACCAAATACTGATCAAAATGTTTTTATCTCTTGCTTCGTTAAGGAAGATTTTGCCTCAGAAAGATCGTATTTTCTGGCAAGTTCAAGCAATTCATCTTTTTTACAAACAATCCAACTGTTCCAGAGTAGGACTGGAAAGAAAAGTCTCCACTTTTGATGACATTGAGCAAAAAGCCTGTTGATTCCACTAAAACTTTAAACAAAATGTGAAACAGTACTTGGGATTTAAAAACTTCTGAAAACTAGATGAAATTAAATTTCAAAAAACAATTTTCTGAAATATTTTAGCCACAATTCATATATCCCGGACGTGCCCCCAATTTTCTATGTTACGTGTAGGCTTGTACAAAAGTAACAAAAATAAGAGTGAAGAAAACAAGCTTTGTAAAATTTAAGAAAATAATTTATTTCCCTAGAAAACAAGGTAAAAATATGCAAAAGGACTTACGGTTTGTGAAAACTGTCTAAAAATTAATCCTAGAATTTAAAAATATAAGTCCTATCACTAAACAGTTCTAATTGAATCCAGGTTCGAATCTCTATAAAGTTCCAAGATGGAAGGCGATGACGTCTTCTATATCTTGTCCTGTGTTGATGTGTCAACAGTTCCTTGTTGAATTTTGTGAATCAAGAATAATATTCCAGCTTTAGAATTCCGAATAATTTCCAAGAAATGTCTTTGTCCAAGAGTTTTTATGAGCACTTGTATTTTCCAAGGAATGTAAGTTATTAAATCCAAAAATTAGAAGAATTTTAAATCATGCTGGCATCAACATTAAAAACACTTTGAGCTATGAAGGTGTAAATTACGACTGACTAAATCCACTACAAATAACATGTTTAAACCCTTAACTAAAGCGCAGTTAAGACCCCGTGATGGGTCACGTGATCACTTAGTTCGAACAGCACAGTAAAAAATATCTCAATTAGCACGTAGGCTATACGGGTTCGATTGTACTGAACGAATCTTACTATAAGATTCAAAAATTAAAAAACTATTTACAATAGAGTTGACACGCAAGCCAGTATGACCTTGATTACGACCAATGATTTTCAAATTCTGAATCAAGGTCAGGAACTATGTCAGCTAAAAATACAACGTAACAACACTACTGCGTTTTAATAAAGCTAAAAAGAACTGAACTGAATTTGCTGGAAAAATATGTCAAATTCAGTGAATAAAGTTATTATTACAAGAACATGTAATGAATAAAAATAAAATAAAAAAGCAAAATAAAATAAAAAAGCATTAAAACTAACACACAAGTAATTAAATTACATATACGTAACAATATGTGGCCGGCACTAGCATTTAATCGTCCTCGAAACTAAACTTCCTAAGGGCAACAGCTGCTATAGATTGTATTGTATCCAAAAGTTGCTTTTTTCATCTTATGTTGTCCACTCGAGACTTCCTGATATAATGCTGTTAAACGCAAAAGCTTTATTTGGATTATTCCCAGGTTATTGTGTTGACGATGTCACTGTAAAACCCCAACAATATGTCGAATCAACAAGATGTGGAATATAATTGACGTTACTGTGAGCTCGTTTTGTTCTCCCAACAGCAACACTATCTACGTACAGTTTTTTTACACGATCAGATGCGGCAACAAGAACGTATGTTACTGCCACTTCGACGTAAGATTTATTTGTTATATCCGATACAGTTACAGTTACATACTTTGATGTTATCTTGTTCGTAACGCTCCTGTCACTGTGTCTCCTGAGTTTGCTACTCGTATTGTGCTATAACCAGTGATCATATCATCGACGTAGTTCATATTTGTCAGATCTGAATTTGTTGTTGAAAACACAGTTGATGTTATCTTGCTGACGCCCATGTCAAGATTACCTGCCATTGTGTTGCCTGATTTGATAACAAAATTTTGTCTGACATATTTTATGTTTGCTACTCAACTGTCATTGGACAACGGAGTATTGTCAAGCTGAGTGTTGTATATCACTTTACCACCCAGGTCAATTCATCTTGTCATTGCTCCTCCTGCAAGTTTTAAGTAGCCGTCAATGATCCTTTCAGCTGATGATACGATACTTCATCTGATTCTTCACACGTAGGAAAATCTGTTAGTAGCCCGTTTATCTTACACCGTTGATAAATGAAATAGTACCTGGTACAAAATTTATTTTTAAATTTGCCACTGTATTAAATTAGTTGGTACTTACCGCCCGAGAAAGATTTTGATTTGACGGCGGATAAGTTACCTCCAGGTTTATTACTTTCTTACTTGTCATGTTTATATCGCTGGTCATTATGCCACCTGCAAGTGGAAGCTTTTCAGATACTGCAGTGGTTATCTGATTATAACTTACCACTTATGTGATATCAGCGTTGTTAACGGATATGATGTGCTGATATTTGTTATCTTAGTAATTATCATGTTGATGTTGCCGGTCATTATGCCGCCTGCAGGTGAAAGTGTTTCAGATGCAGCTGTTGTTAGCTGATTGTAACTAACGGATTGTGTGTTATTGATGTTGACAGTAGGATATGTTGTTTCTAGATCTAGCACTCCTTGTCCTGACATGATTAGGTTGCCGGTAATTATGTCACCGGATTTCTTGAGTTAATTTGTTAGATCAACATCTGTTGTTTTGCTGTTGTTTCACCGGATGAACCACTGAATAACATACCAACTTTTGTGTAGTAACTCATCTTTATTGTATGCTGCTGATAAAATTATCAGGATCAAATTTTGTGCACATGTTATATGCTAAGCATAATAAACTTTGACACAGAACGAGTAATAAAAAATAAACACAATTTTGAGTTATCAGATTGTCATTACCTGATAGTTGGACGTACTGGATCTGGCAAAACACAACTGCTAATGAATTTGCTACTCAATGACATATTCAACTACGATCGGGTATATATTTATAAGATCAATCCTCATCAGGACAAATATGAGTTGCTGAACGAGTACAATGAAAAACTAAAAATTGAACTTGGTGCTGGCGAAAACATATTTGTTATAAGGACACCTGAAGATCTTGTTCCTGTTGCGGAGCTGGACTCGGACGAACATAAGATTACCGTTTTTGATGATATTCCGTTGAGTAATGCTGAGATCGATAAGATCAAATCATACTTCTCATTATCGAGGAACAGAAGATGTAATGCAGTTTATCTTGCCCAAGGATTTTAAAACGTTGATCGTTTTATGAGAAGAAATACGGGTTATTTTCTATTGTTTAACGGACTTGACAACATTGATGTGCAAAACATAGCACGAGAACAATGCGGTGATGTTTCCAGAGACAACGTTGTTGAGTTGTATCATGAGGCCGCTCATGGAAATCACAGTTTTTTCTTACTCAATAAACTTGCCAGAGATACCAACATATGATTCGACGAGGAATTGACAAGTACTTAGATTGTAAAGAAGTATAAAATTAATGTGTTAATAACAAATAACGGACAAGGCACGGATAAATCTTCTGAGGAAATATGTGGCTGCAAGATCTGCGATTAAGAAATAAGTTGAGCAAGAACGTACTGGGCAACAAGAAACCGCAGAAGAAACTGCATGACTCTTTAAGGCTATCTCCGAATCTGTACTTGGAAAGCAAAACGGCATCGACAAAATATCACCGGAAGACCTAGAAAAATTAAAAGAAAAAGGTCTCCGAGGACTACTTGAAGGACAAAAGAAAGATGCTGCTGATATTATTGCAAAAACTGCTTCTGAACTTGAAGACGTAAAAAAACAACAGCAGAAATCATATGATGGTAATTCAAAACAAAGTAGGTTTATCGCAAAGAAACAAATTGAACTTGTAGGATGTAATGACTAGGGGATCTGAAAATTTTATTTTAAGGGTAAGACATATTGAAAAAAAAAACATAAGCAAGTTTATACCATTTTTTCTAACAGACTACTCAGATTTTCTAAAGAACAATAAGATTAATATAGACATGACAAAAAAGTTAAAATTAAGCGAAGATAAATACAATGATGCTATCTCAAAACTCGAATCTTACATTGGTGAATTGGAAAATTTTACGATTTGACCAGAGATGATAAATAAATTGTCAATTTTGCCGAAAATGAACAATCTGATGAGAATGTTGTTAATCTTGCTGAAATTCGCATGAAAGGTATCGTATCAAATCATATATAACCAAACAATAGAAAAAAATAAACCATAAAGAGGTATACTGCTAGAAAAATCTTTTGACACAGTTTTATCTGAAGTTTTCAATGAAAAATGTTCGAAAAAAGGATTTAAAAAAGTATTTTATACTCATCTGATGCTGATCTCAAAAGGACTACCTCGAAGTAAACCAACAAGGTGAACATGGTGAATAAGGTGAATCGTATGACTCAGATGTTTCATTCAAATCTGTTGAAGAAGAAGGATTAAAGACCTTTAACTCGGCCGCTGATATTATTGATCGACTGATGTTGCTAATCTCATCGAAAGAAGCTGGAAACACTAGCACAGAAATAGACAATGAAATAGTTGTAATACTTGATCATCTAATATCAAATGGATCTTTAACGACGGACTAGTATTATGTGTTACATAGCGACTTGATTCGCGGCGACTTGATTCAATCCGTGATTATGTTTTTGTCTGCGAATAACAAATAAAAATGTCGTCGATGACGCTGCTCCTCGACTCATCTCAGACAACATCGAACAGTGGAAACTTTGCAGTTTGTTATAACCCTGTTATTGAACTTGGAATTGATTAGTATGAGATCGGATGTGTATCTGCTACTGTCTGGCACTCTGTGGCAAATGTTAAAATTAACGTCAATGGCGATTTTACATTTGGCATAAAAACCAATGGCATCATTGAGTGGAAATCTGTTAGATACCACAAGGCGCTTACAATGCCACAGATATCAACAAAAGTATAAAATATCTTATAACTGCTAAAGTAGTGGTATATCATCCGATAATGTTGAGATCATTCCGAATTATAACACGTTACTAGCAAGAATAACATTAAAAAACAACTTGTTTATTGATCTTAACGGCCAATATACAATAGGATCATTATTTCAGATTTAACAAACAACATTACGGATGAGATCCGCAAAGCGGATCAACATCTGTGACAATATCATATGACGGCGAGTCAACAGTCAACATCACAGATGTAAATACAATCCTGACAAAACTGTTCTTTTGCCTCTGGGTCATACACAGCACGAGGTAGCCAAGGACAGACAATTTACTCGTTTAATGCTGATGCTTCACCTGATTCATTAATTCAAGTAAATCCGAGACAAATAATATACTATCCGATCAGTGTCGAAAATCTAATATCATCTATCACGATGACACTTACCTATCAATCAGGTCGACAGAGTGGTCTAAACAATGAAATTGTGACTTACTATCTGCATCTACGTGTCAGTAGCTGTACAAAGTCAATTTTCATCACACAGTTTGTATAACAATATGAAACCACGAAACATTTATCACAGAAAATAGTAGGTTTTTTTTCGGAAATATATTTTCCAAGATAATAGAATATATACCTGGAACAGCTCACAAAGTAGCACCTATCGCGTTAGACGCGTCAAAAGCTTTTGCAACAGGAGCGCATCTGCAGCAGGAACAGCTGTCGGACAAAAGATTCCTGATAAAATCAAAGGTGGAGTGCCAAGTGGTTCTGATATAAAATATGTTATTTCTGAAATAGCTTCATCATCAGAAACAGAACGTGCGACGATAACAACAACAAAAAAAATATTGTCCCCGGCCGGCGAAGAAATTGTCAGGAAACTAGTAACATGAGCTAGACCTGGTCCAATATCAAACCGTGCTAGTGTTGCGGCACTCTAGTTGGTTTCTTTGCAACCTAAAACCGCAGCGCGGTTCACTATGATTACAATAAAAATGTCTTTGAAAAATTATATTGACCTTGCCGATGAGATAACCGTAGACGACTTTGCAACTGAGTAAGAGTTGTTACGTGTAGGCTCGTACAAAAGTAACAAAGAAAAGAGTGAAGCCAACAAGCTTTGTAAATTTAGCAAAATAATTTATTTCCCTAAAAAAACAAGGTAAAAATATGAAAAAGGACTTACGGTTTCCGAATCTAATCCAAAAACTAATCCTAGAATTTAAATATATAAGTCCTATCACTAAGAAGTTCTAAATGAATCAAAGTTCGAATTCCGATGAAGTTCCAAGATGGAAGGCAGTGACGTCAGATAAGGTCGTACGTTCCTCTTTGAATCACAATTTATAATGTTCCAGATTAGAATTCCAGAATAATTTCCACTAAATGTCTTTGTCCAAGAATTTCTATGATCACTGGTATTTTCCAAGGAATATAAATTATTTTAAATAAAAAACTCTAACTCGAGCTGGTCATAACACAAAATACCTCTGAGCTCCAAAGGTATTAATTTACGACTGACTGCAAACAATACAAAACATCTGTTTTAACCCTCAACTAAGATGCAGTTTAGACCCCGTGATGGGTCACGTTATCACTTAATCCGAACAACGCAGTACAATAATATGTCAATTAGCACGTAGGCTAGTATAGCCTTAGCTAAGAATCAATGATTCCCACACTGGAAATAAATTCTTTTTTTAAAAAAAAAAAAAAAAAAAATTTACAACAGAGTTGAAGCAAGCCAAGAATGACCTTGATTACGACCAATGATTTTCACTAAGTGTTTAACAATTCTGAGCCAAAGTCAGGAACAAGGTCAGCTAAAAATAAAATGTAGCAATAGTGATTATTTACTAGAACTGAACTGAACTTTCTAGAAAAAAAGTCAAATCCAGTGAATAATGTTATTACAATAACATGCAATGAAATAAAAATAAAATAAAAAGTTTAACACTAACACACAAGTAATTAAATTACATATACGTAACAGAGTATATCGAATATCTCGACGAAAACTCCATAGGGCCTAACAAGATGGGTTTAATACATTTAATACACGAGATGCAGATGCATTTTTGTTGCCACAGAAAGTCGTACTTGTAGTACGAGGTAGTATCGAAACAAATAATAATGCTACTTTTAATAATCGTGTTCAAGTTGCAATTGTGAACAATGGTTGGAGTTTGTTCAAAAGCGTCAGATATCAACTCGCCAATCAAACAGTTGAAGATATTTATATGCAGTTGCAAGCAAAATCTTAAACGTTGTATCGTTTAGCGACGATTATTCGAGATATGTTGCAACAAATATAATGTGGTTCAAAGATACTGGAAACGGAAATGTTACTTCAAATGAGTTCACTTATTTTACTGTAACTGATGCTGGAGCTGATGCTGCTACTGATTTAATTTTGACAAGATTTTTTCTTGTTGCTAACTCTTAATCTCTTGGAATAGTTGCACCAGCAATAACGGTAGATGCAGATGCTGTAAGGACTTTACTGACTTTACACCGCTGATAGAGTTGCAATGCTGACAATAGTAAATGGGATAACAAAAATTAGAAATCGAACATATAATGAAGGTTACGCTAAACGAAGAGCGTTCACAGACGGATCAAAACAAACTACGACGATGTTACCGTTGAGTAAAATGTTTGATTTTTGTCGCGATTAAAACAAGGTATTTCGTGGTATAAAACATACGCTTATACTTGACAGAGCTGATGAAAGCGATTGTTTGATGAGAAACGTTGTTGGTGTTGTTGGTACTGACAACCCTAATGATATTAATAATAATTTTAATTGTATGATTTCTAAGCTTGCGCTCTGGATTCCACGAGTTGTCGTATCCGTCTCAAAACTAATAGCACTTGAAACAATGTTAGCCTCGTACAGCAGAAAAACATAATTCAAACAGCAGAAGGATTATCAAACAGCTGTACCAAATTCAGCTGATAACACATGGCGGATAACAACAGCGCCCAGCAAACAGTTACCGCGTCATGTATTGGTTGTGTTTCAAGGACAAGATCGACGTAATAATCAGCTGCAAAGCAATTCTGTTTTCGATAACATTAATGTAAGACGAATATTTGTTAGAATCAATTCTACGCAATATCCTGAACGAGCGATCGGATGTAATTTTGCTGACAGTGCTAATAAAAAGTTACCTCGTATATATGTATCTGATGGAGGCGATGCAAAAAAATCAGGACGCTGACAGTGGATCTCAGATATCAGTCAAATAATTCCGATTTCTTTACCCGATATTGCATTTTGATGTTAGTAAGCACAGCGACAGAGATATTGGATCAGCTGACATTGCAATAACATGGATGTTAGGAGAGACTCCAGGAGATGCATCAGGTAATCAGCATTAAGGTTTTGCACTTGTAACATCTGACAGATATACAACACTTGGCACTGTACGAGGTAAAGTGACTGTCCAAGTGTAATGTGTTAGCACTTGGATTGCAGAGCAATGGAATGTAAAACACTATAATATTATCTGATAAAATCAATAATGAAATATATTTTACATGATATCAATTTGTCACAAGGACAAATACAAAAACTAGCACGAGCTATAGCTAAGCGAAAAGCAGTTTCATTAAAAATAGATTTCAAAACTCAGCTCGTTCCAACAAAACCACTTCTTACACAACAACAGATGAACAAAATGTAAAAAGGTAAGTCTTTTATACTAAATCTGTCAGTGGCACAAATAACGATCTTTCTTGGATCAATTGAACAACGATAGCTACTTTAGCAGGAACATTATTGCCAAAGATATTACCTGTTCTTGGTACGAAAGGTGTAGCTGCAGCGTCAGGTGCAATATCAAGAGCGACAAAAATGCTATATCCGGGGACGGTATAAAAACAATTACTACAAACGGATTGCAGTTCAATTTTATCTGATCAATGATTATAAACAATGCCGACAGCACGAGCAACGAACATGACAAGAAAAAGAAGAACCGCAAGAAAGAACTGCAACGCGGTCAGGGGCGGATTTATAGACCCGCTGCTAGCAGGGATAGCAGGAAGTTTATTACCAAACCTGTTAGATATAGGACGCTGATTACAATCACACCCAATGCCAAGACGGACTCGTGGAAGTCGTGGCCGAGGAGTGATGCTACCGGGAACCAGAAGATGAAATCGTCCGCGTTAAATGTGTTTTAAATTGCTGATAAACTTGAACTTATAAGCGGATTTATCGGAGTATTTTCGAAAGATGAGTTAGCAAATATATCACCAGAAACTAATCAAAGCTGTGTCATCAATAAATAAAATCTGGAACGCATTGGGTAGCTCTTTACAACAACAACTAACTTGACTCGTTTGGTCTTCCTTCGAGTGATGTTATTAAACAAAATATCTTTAAAACAATATACAAAATAAGTTATAACTCTAATCAGCTTCAGCCAGTTGGAACTTCAGCTTGTGGTTATTATTGCGTTATGTTTATCTTGCAGATGTCTGATACGCAAGCATCCAGGTCTGATGGGGAGCCAGTTAACTTTTTAAAGTTTATTCTCCAATTTGACCCGTTTCCTGCTGTCAGCAGTAATCGTACAGCTACACAATATTAATTTTGTCTGACATCAAGTATAAAATGACAATATACTGTCTCAAATGCAGAACCAAAACCAATAATATCAATGAAACAACAGAAACTACCGCTAATAACAGACAAATGCTGAAAAGTGTGTGTGATGTCTGTGGCAGGAGAAAGAGCATGTTAATTAAAACAAGATAACTCCGGTGATACAGTCACTGGTGGTTGTGCAATGCAAACCCAGAGTGCTAGCACTCCGAAAATAAGGTCCGACGATAAAGTTATGTTAGTAAGCGACTAAAAATAAATGAAATGTAATTGCGAAGATGTGAACAAAGATCTGTGTCTTGAACAAAATAAGATAGTTGCTTATTGCCAGCGTTGCAATCATAGAGCTGTCATCTGATCAGGATTGGATATATATAATATTTTTGGCAAATTACCAAAACCAAGTGGAGATTGGACATTGCCAGGACTTACATATATCGGCCCATGGAATCCACTAGATCGGTAACTGGATGAAAATGATAATACGTTACCGGGACAAGAACCTTACAATACCGTTGATGCAATTGCAATACGTCATGATATTTGTTACCATGATCACTTCGACGACAAACTAGGTTGTGATCGGGTCATGCTTGACGAATTACGAGATATGAAACCAGATAATATGCGAGAACGATTTGACCGAAAACTATTACAAAGTATCATTGGAGCAAACTATAAACTTGGCGTTGGGATGCAAAGCACTCTAATCCAATCATCCACAGTGCCCCAGAAACTTACGTCAAACCAGCTAGCGCAATAGCTTCACAGACCTAAAAAAAATGTTCTTCGACGGAAGGTTGTCGCAAACGTAGTTGATGATATCTGGGCGATAGATCTCGCAGATATGCAGAACATTGCACAGTACAACGATAACAAACGGTATCTGTTTAACGTCATTGATTGTCATTAGCAAATACGTGTTTAGTGTTCCTGTTTCTCATAAAACTGGATCGACGATAACAAATGCGTTAGAAGATATTATTGTTAAGAAGGAGCAACACCAAAATAAAATCTGGACGGACCATGGAGCAGTTTTTTAATAAGCGGTTCGAGCAGTTTCTAAGACAAAACAATATAAAAAAATATGTTACTGGTAAAGAAGGAAAGAGTGTCGTTGTCGAACGAGTTAATTGTACAATAAAAGAAAAGATTTACAAATATCTTACAGCAAACAACACCAACAGGTATATTGGTGATCTGACAGCAATGATATTAGATTACAATGATGTTAAACATAAGCTTCTGTCCGCACGCGGATCAAGTATGTCACCGAACGAAGCTGTAAATAATCCTATTCTTGCAAACTAGAACATATATCGCAAACACAAGTTTAACATTGATGACCGTGTCAGAATTTCATTACCAAAAACGGTTTTTTTAAATGTTTTACCCCGAACTGGTCTGAGGAAGTATTTGTCGTTGACAAGGTTCTAACGAACAATATCGGTAACATACAAGATAAAAGATCTTGTAAATGAAGATTTCATAGGAATTTTCTACGATCAGGAACTTCAACGAAAAACACAAGATATATTTGTTATCGAACGAGTGCTAAAACAACGTGATAATAAAAGTTTGGTAAAATGGAGCGGTTACGGTGATAATTTTAACAGTTGGATTCCAACTAGTGAAATCAAAAATCTTTGATTAGAACGCTATAAATTTTTCGTATTTTAGAAGAACAGACCTACATTTAAGGAGTCTGCACAACGATATCAATTGTTGCATTCTATCTTGAGTTAAATCTATCAACAAGTTTAAAGTTTTTACAAAAAATAAAATCAAATATTTTATTTTTTGACGACATAATCCTCAAGTTGTCCAATACACATAAACGGCTTGAGCATCTCCGAAAATATCTGATGCTCTGTGACAGCAAAATCAAATTTTGTTTTGTTTTTAGCAAGGTGATATTTGACATTATATCGTGATTGCGCTGCAATATAAACATATTTCGTGCTGAGGTATAATACCCGGTTCAACGACAAGTTGATCATCAGGTACAAGAAATAGATACGTTTCAAGATCAAATTGTGATTGTTCTACATGTTGATGTGTTATTGTTAGTCGATTACAATCTTCAATTTTATCAATATCAGATTGAAGATCAGGCAATCGTTGAAACATATCATTTTATCAGCGACATTATACATAAAACTTTCATCTAATACGAATAATAAAAATGCCAGAAGAAGTAAGAAGTATTGTACGAGCTAAAATCTTAGATATGAACCTGCTGTTTGACGCGGTTAAAGTTTTCACGAGCAATGATAAAACGATCTCAAGCATGTAAATCTTATAGTTGGATATGATCCTTACTCGGCGTTTGAGGTACTGTTAACAGATTTCGAGGTATTGGAACTTGAAAAAGGTTTTAAAAAATATTTGTTACATATCACAGGGAAACTGACATGAAATGGGCTCACTGCTGCTTGACCCGAGAAAATCGTAAAGATATTCTAAAGATCGATCTTTAATAAATCGTAATCTTGTATTAAATAGTTGAATAACATGGAACGGTTTGTTACTCGAGCTACTATTGTAAACACATATCAACTTGAAGAGGCTATAAGAATCATGTTTTCGTGGTGGTGTAATGCGATGCCCATCTTCAAAGTAGAACGAGAAAAAATAATTTGATCTTGCTCAGTAACACTGAACAAGATCACATGCTAAAATATTGTAAGATTTGGATTGAGTACGACAGAGAAGCTCTAAACAGATATGTCGACTGCTGTTTGACCAATAGCGATGTTGCCCCTATGCTAAACAATAAATGAATATCGAAAGAAGATTCAATCACAGCTCCTTTTGAGAAGGCAGATTTTGTAGTTTCACCACCGGTAAATTTTACTGACATTGGATAAACATTATAATGTTCCGCTGCTGGCTAAATTGAATAAAAATAATGTTTCTTCTTCTGTTGTAGAGTTAGTTGATGTAACAGGTCTGGCGGGATTTTAAAGTTGAATCGTCCTCTTCCACATCTCGTATTTTCCTTCTGTGATACAAGATCAAGTTTTTGCGAAGATTATCGTTTTCAATTCCGTTCTTGTGATCGATAACTAAGCCATTTGGAATGAGTCCATGAAAAACTTCAAACACAAAACAATGTGCGAGATATAAAATTTGATTAGTTTGTGTACCTCTAACCATAACCATCAAATAACCGGTATTACCAGCACTACCAATATTTTTTCTTGTTCGGATGTTTCTGACAACACATCTTCTGCTAGCCTCATACAGATTGTAGATCGAATGTGATTTAAATTAATCTCTCAAAGACAAATTTGCCATGTTATTGTCGGTGACTTGATCATTAATATGATAAATTTGAATTCCAGCTGGAATATCATCATTGAACAATGTCCAGATAAAGTCGTGCAAGAACATGTCAGTGTACTTTACATCATCTTTAGACTTTACTTTCATCTCATACCTTCTGATGTTAAGATCCCGAAAGAAGCTTTAGTTTTAAGATTTATAATAACACCAAGTTCATTGCCAGCGAACAAATTTTATTTTGGATGGTACTAGAATATTTCCTGGCACCTTGTAAGACTATTGATGATAATCGGTTGTTGGCATCAATTTGCTATGATATACTATACGTTTTCAAGTCTCTTAGAGAAATATAAAACACAATATTATATGCTGTTTGAACTTGCAGATATCGCGAAACGAAGTTTGTTCGTGACAAACAAAAGTGCAACAGCATTTGCTGGATCTGATAGCAGCTGGAGATTTGATAATCAACTTTTGCTAATAAATTTCTCATCAACAAATCTATTTCATCTACTTAAACCAACAGTAAAATCTGAACTTGCCAAGCATAGCGGGTTGAAGATTATTGTGCAATTTCATGTTCGTTTTTCAAAGATGACTATATCATAGGATCGGCAATCTGATCAGACGCAATCATCTAAACAGCAATTGGAAGAACTTGCGATCCTTACATTACATCGCTATCCCGTCGAATTTTGACCCAGAAAAATAGAAGAAAACGCAACATACGAATCGGGTTGGCGATTTAACAAAATAACAGAAATTTTATTTCACACAACGAAATACAATCCTCTTCGAGGTAGCTGATATGCCAATCTGCCAACTAAAATTAAAACCTCAAAATGTTGTATTAATGTCAAGAACAAAGATAACAAGTGCTTTCAATGGGCATTATTATCAGCGGTGTTCCCGGTAGATAAGCACGCCGACAGAGTATCAAATTACATTTGTCATTCTAACAATCTAAACCTTTCCGGTGGATTAAAAACTTTAACGGATTAGTCGGTGGGCAGTATAACAAACACAAAGAAAAAAATATTTTTGCGTCAGATGCTTGCACGGATGTAAGTCACAGCTGGTATTAGATCGTCATCTAGAACATTATTCTAACGTATAACTAATATCCATGCCAAGCAAGGATGAAAACAAATTGCAGTTTACGAATTACAGACACAAGATGAAAGTTCCTATTATAATCTACTACGACTTTGAGTCTATTCTGCTTCCGGTTCTAGGAGCAGAAAATAACCCTGACAAATCTTCTACAAGAAAAGTATAAGAACTTGTTCCATGTGGGGTCGCATACAAAGTTGTATGTGCTTTTGATAAAAGTTTATCAAAAGCTGTTAAACTTTATCGTGATGTCAATCATGTTTTGTGGCTGCTGAAAAATCTTATCTACGAGGTTGATTCCATCATGATATTGCTCGATAGGACAATGAAAATGAAACCGCTTACAATAAAACAAGAAACAGAATTTGCTTCAGCAAAAATATGTTATACCTGCGAGCAGGCATTTACGCTCAAGATCGAGTAAAATATCACTGTCATATTACATGAGATGTATCGCGGTCCAGCTCATGACAAATGCAATCTTAAATATACCGCACCAGATTTCGTTCCTGTTGTCGCACTTAGTTTTCGCGGATACTAATCTCATATTATCGTAGAAGCATTCGGCAACAAAGATATAATAAACCACCTAAAAATCAATAATAACTATAAAATAAAATGCATCCCAAATAATACGGAAAAGTATGTCAGAGACACTTGGCAAGTTGAGATTTATTTATAGTTTACAGCTTATGGCGGCTTCGTTAGACGAACTCGTGAAAGGATGTAAAAGTTTGATAATTTCACTGATCATTTCGGTGACAAAGCAAATTTACTTACATGAAAGGTATATTTCCATACGATTATCTTGACGACTGGGATAGATTTAATCAAACAAGTTAACCTTACCGGGACAAGTATTCCAGGTTAAATCATTAAAATGTCAGCGATGATGACTATGCTAAAGCTCAGCAAATTTGGAAAGAATTTGATTCTAAAACCTTCGGTGATTATCATAATTTATATTTGATCACAGATGTGTTGTTGCTTGCAAATATATTTGAAAATTTTAGATATGTCAGTGCTGATAAGTAAGAACTTTATCCTGCATGGTACTATTCAGCACCGGGATTAAGCTGGGACGCGTTACTCAAACATAGCAAAATAAAACTGGAATTGCTGACAGATCCTGACATGTTCAACTTTTATCGAACGTGAGATCAGAGGTGTTATTAGTGTAATAACAAACAAATATGAGAAACCTAATAATATATACATGAGCGACTATGAAAGCAAAGTGCTATCGGTTTTTATAGTTTATCTTTATGCAAATAATCTGTACGATTATGCAATGTCTGGGCCGATGCGGTATTGCGGATTTCATTGGATAAGTCCGGAGCAGTTTTTCAGAGACACGGATAAAAATGAACCTGATAATATTAGTTACCTTTTTGAAGTTGATCTTGACTATCCTATTAAACTACATGACGCTCATATCTATTATCCATTTTATCCCGAATCAATATTGATCGACTATACATTGCTATCAGAGCAACAACGCAATTATTCGTCCAGTGCTAGCACTAGTGGTAAATCCGTTGTACGAAAACTAGTTCCTAATCTTCTTGACAAACGGAGATATATTTTGCATTACAAAAATCTTAAACAAGCAGTCGTCGCTGGTCTGATATTAAGAAAAGTTCATCGCGTTTTAAAGTTTAATTAGTCACGTTGGATGAAAGATTTTATCGACTCAAATACTATACGACGAACAGTTGCAACAACAAAATTTGAGAAAAACTTCTTTTAGCTCATGAACAGTAGCGTCTTCGGAAAGACTATGGAAAACATTAGAAAGCTAGTCAATATTGAGATCGTTAATAACGCTGAGCGTCGTAATAGACTTGTAGCATCTGATAATTGTGTTAGAATAAAAACCTTTAATGAAATTCTTGTCGCGATATATAAGAGAAAAACAAACTTGAAGTTGAATAAACCAGTTTATGTTGGTATGGCAGCACTTGAAATATCAAAGGCTTTAATGTAGCAGTTTCATTATGATTTTGTTAAGGTTATGTGGCCTGATGCGGAATTGTTGTTCACAGACACTGACTCGTTGATGTATGAAGTTGAAACGGATGATATTTACAGAGAATTTTACGAACACCGGGATTTGTTTGATCTTTTAGATTACCCAGAAAATAGTGGATTTCGCTACAATGACAATAAACAAGTAATAGGAAAGTTTAAAGATGAGGTTGCAATGAAAATTGTAACGGAATTCATCGGATTGCGTAATAAAATATTCTGTATAAAATTATCAGATACTAAGGCTAAGAAACGAGCCAAGGGAATAAAAGGAAATGTTGTCGGTAAGGTAATAGGATTTGATAATTATAAGTCTGCGTTAGATGAGTTTAGTGGTCATGTTGAAATGATGGCAATAAAATCAAATTGTCACAAAACTGAGACTAATGTCATAATAAAATCTGGTCTCTGCAATTTCGCTGATAAGAGATACTGTTCTTATACCCCTTATACAAAACTACTCACCTTTGTCATATTTATTGAAAGGGGTATACGCGGTGTAATTTCAATAGTGATCCACCGCAATGTTCGTGAAAATATCCCGAGCGGACTTGGGATATAACCAAAGCCTGCCAAATAGATACATAACGTACCTGTACGCAAACAACCACGGTGAATGGGCAATAATGAATTGCATCATTGTTGGTGGATTTCAGTTGAATGATTTCACATCTATGGATGCCAAAAAAGCATGTACAGCAGCAGGTACCATGAATTAATCTTTGAAGCTCATCTGAGTATCCAGATGAGCTTCACCACGCAGAAAATGATTATCATCTGCCTTCATGGTGCCTCGCGGTTCGGTTTTCCCATTGTTAGTTTGGTATTGTGGACGAATCAAAATGTAAGATTATTGAATGTACCAAGCTTCGGACTAAAACCACTATGTGATCCACGTACGAAGTCTATATTTGTATTTACAACACAGAGTGTGTGCTCAGAGTCCACTGGGTGTTTAGATTTCACCAGAGTCGCTTGATTGCGCTGAATATATAAATGAAGGCAGACATGTGCACAAAGGCAGCAAACAAGTTTGAGAAGACTTCTTCAAACAAATCCGCGTTGATCGTGTTCCGAACAACGTGCAAGGCAACCTCAAATGATAAATCAGGACTTGGCATTTCAGTCACGCAAAATATTTGACTCAGAGCTTTCCACAGCAAGAGTAGCCATGCTGAAGCTGATGAAACCACTCTTTGCTGGCACATCTGTGTTAGGCTTGTCCAAGCTATTGGTGTATGGATTCTATTATGATTCGATCAAGTCGCTGTACGGCGACAACAAGATACTCTATACCGATACAGATTCGCTTTTGATGAATCCCACAACCGATGATATGTACGCGAACATGGTTGAGCCAAGTTTTGTAAATGAATTTGATACCAGACAGTCTCTGAAAAAAATCATCCACTTTTTGTAACACCAACAAGAAAGTCGGAGAAATATTCAAGGCCTAGTGTGCTGGTATGCATTTTGATGAATACGGGGGATTACGACCTAAAATATTCTCGATTGTGGTCGGTTCAAATAAAAAGGTGAAAGAACCCCTGGTTATTTTGGTAAAACACATGTATGTGGAATAGTCTGCAGCAGCAGCGTGAATTCGCACACACATATATACACATACAATTGTGTTCGGTCAAAGAAACAACACATGAATGTGTGTCGTTGCGGCAAAAGGGGCTTTTGTCACCGCTTTATACCAAGCAATGGATATTCCCTAATGGAATCACTATTTTAGAGTACGGGCACTACGTTATTGTCAACCACCTTACGACAGATGCGATTGCGCATTAAAACAAAATTTGATCGTAGTTCTGCATCCAAGGGAATGGCTTGCAATTCTTCTCTCGCAAATGATTTGATTGGTGGACGCTATGCTGCTCATTCGCCAACGTTTAACAGTAACGTATTAGCTGTCCAGAAAATTCATTCCGGTCCGAGATTACAAATACATCGACGGACCACACCAGCCAGTAGCACGAGATTGCCCGCCTTCTAATTCCCCTGGTACTTACAGGTACCATTGTGAATTCAAGTTGTAGGTAACGATGACCGTTTTCTGCCGAATCGCATCAGCAGGTTTAAGCCCAACTGAGTCGGTGATTTCATTATTTAATGATTGTATGACTGATGAAAGTCGTGTTACCCACTCACACGATCGATTTAAGACCGATCACTCTGGGTCTGAACCATCATCAATAATACTATGCGTGCTGATGTCCGAATAACAGTTGCGCAATAGCTGGTTCACAATGTATATTAACAAGTCGAACACTATCAAGTACCATATGGTTTGTTTGCAACGCAGCAACGGCACCAAGGAATTCTTTGCCCAGATCCACTACCAAAAGTCATGCCTTGTTAACACTGAATGTGCATAAATAATTTTAAGAGCGTCTGCGACACTTGTTGAAATTAGAAGGAATTCTCGATATTGTTGACGCTGCCACGCCGATATTCGGACTCTGCGACGATTATACCAAGTCTTCTGACACTTCTATGAGGTTTTCAAAGTCTTCATTGAATACAGTAGATCATGAATCATATACCTTTGGAAACGTCAGAAAAGCTGTAGGAGATCGACCAACGCCTACTTTAATTAGCGCCAACAACAGCTTTAAACTTGGCGTTTTACAGAGTTGACAACAACTTCATGAAGACTCAATGAGATTTTCATGACCGATTCCTCTCAGGCACATATTTGGGTATTGAAGAGATGTCAGCAAGCTTATATTTGGAGCTTTGTCAATCAGTAAAAGCAACTGATGCCATTGTGGAGTATGCATGGATATTTTTCCATAATTGCGGAACCTCTGACCAATTTTTTGAGTAAGAAAACAAAGTTTAATTGGTCTGAGTAATTCGTCAATTAAAAGTCATACTTAAGAGCGCACCAGTTCTTTCAGCTCCAGATTTCAGTCAGTCATTTAAATGTCTATTGATGCAAGTGATGTTGGGGTTTGTGGAATATTGATTCAAAAAGACACACATTGTGTGGATTATCCTGTGTGCTATTTCTCTGAAGCATTACACAAGCACCAGAGAAATTATTCCACAATTTTGAAGGACTGTTTGTATTTGATATTGGCTTTCCAACACTTAGAAGTGTACTTTAGCTCAGCGAATTTTTGTATTCAGTCACCACAGCTCCCTTACTTTCATTAACAACAAAAAAATAAATATCAGAGATTGTGTCGGTGGAGTTTGACGTTGCAGGAATTCGATATTGACATTAGGCACATCAGGAGAAAAGACAATCTAATTTAAACATACTTGCACGTGCACAGTAGTATTATATTGCTGGATGTATAGTTTGTGTCATTCATACGACATTATGTAATTTTAATGGTATATTTGTTTAATCTGTAAAAGAATTTTTTGTGCAAATCTTTCTTTTTCTTTACAAGAGGATGTGTTTTGAATATTTAATTTGTATTGTGTAATTGACCTTTGTCCATAATTGAGTGTAGGAGTCCACCTGACCGATGATTTTATTTTGCTAAACATATTACATAGATAATTATCGTCTATGATTTAAAATTATATTTAATATCATTATTACTAGGAGGTAAACATGTTTTCAGATGATGAGCTCAAGATGGGGGAGGGGGTCAAAATTAGCAATGTTCTAGAAGCAAGTTGTTTACGAATGTGATGGAAACTCCATTGTAAATTACCTAGGTCCATGGCATTGTGTTGTATCATAAGCCAGGAGACAGTCTGCATATATGTTGGATGTAAAAGGAATCATTTATTCCTATCTTAACATCCAAAGTAGAATCGGTCTTATTGTTGTGTTCAGTTTTTATTTGAAAGGATTTATTATTTAAATTATTCACCTAAATTACATTCTGCTCATCATTAATTTTGGACTAAATTACTACTTTGGGATTATTGTGAATTCATTTAGAGACATTTTAGGATTATATCATTGTGATGCATTCATCTTGATTGTTATGACGTAACAATATTTCAGTACATGAAAAATTGGAATTCATTTGGAACACATCTGGAATCCATTCGGAATACTCTATACTTTTGGATTTGTGATATAACATTTAGGTCTATTTGGGATTTAATTCACAATGCTGTATTTCTTTATAAAGTTTCACTTAGTATTCTAGAATTTTAAAAATTTGTAGATTGTTACTCTTTTCTATTACATCGTTTAAGCACATGGATTCGTAACAAACCATCTGATTGGAAAATACCATACACTGATTTTAAATCTGTTACTAAAAAATCTTTATTTAGTAAATGGCAGGCATCATGGAATGGCGTTGTCGATAACAAGCTCCATGTGGTCCGACTATCTTTAGGCGAGTAACCTCTGTCCGAAAAACCATCCGTTAGAACGAGATAGTCATTGAATGAATTAGAATTAGTCATACTGATATACCACACACCTACATCTTAACACATTAACCCCTGGCGCCGCGTTTACGCGGCAGGAGGTAGTAGCCTACTTCTAAGCTCTGTAGCGTCAAGGTCATGTATGATACACTAAAGTGGGTGGTATTATAGAAAGGTAGACAGATGTAGCTTTACAATGATACCAAATAATCTGAATGTTTTAGTGGCACTACAAAATACGGAGGGGATAACGTAATATTTTGGACCTGAGTTTTTCCACCCAATATTCGCCCGAGGTCGGAATCCGATTTTGTGTCCGGATTTTAGACTTTCTGGCCTCAGATCTAAGACAGACCAGTCTGAATTGCACACAGACAGGCGAACCATTGCAAAAAGTAGGATCAGATGGGCATTTGGAATAAAGATTGGTCTCGATACGAAAATGATGGGTCTGTTAAGCAAAAAATAAAAAAGAAAAAAAGAAAAAGAACTTCAACTTTTACCCCTCTGCTCATGAGCGGGCGAAATAGCCAATTAAAAACGATGTTTCTAACACAACTAGGCACTGGGTTAACCGAAAATCTCTTGGAGGTCGATATATTAGGATGTATTCAGAAATGGCCCCCAAAATGTGTTTCCTACTCGCATTTCAGGCGAAAACGACAAAAACCTCCAGGGGTTAATGTGTTAAAGGATGAAGATCAACCCGAGTGTGTTTCTTTCAACGAACCCTTTGCCTTGAACCACTTTATGATAGATTGTTTCAAACTCCAAACTATACGCGATCGTTACTGCAATGAGCAGCACATGAAGGAGCATTTTCATACAGCAAATGGGACTTGCGTTTCAAAATTTCTTGAAGAAAGTTAACATTTATACTAAAACAACATAGCTTGTGTGCAGTCTATTTCCATCCTCCAGTATAGTTAACCAAAGTGTGTGCTACCAATCACTCTGAATTATCTCATATTTTCTAACTACCCATTATACACATCATTTACACTCCCCGTTGATCGGCCTTAATATAAGGAACACCATGTTGTTTTTGTCATTTAATCGCTCGTTCATAAAGTACAACATTTTATACACAATTCATTTTTCATATAACTTTATTTTGTGCTGCTACGTAGCCTTAAAGTACTGGTGAGCAGTAAAATCAATCAATCTGTCTATCAATCAATCAATCAATCAATCAATCAATCAATCCCAGTTTATATCAGCAAATATGTGTTTACTCATTGTCTAATATGAAAGCTTGTGTATATCTGTTTCAATAAAGATTTTATATGAGTTGAATTGTCCACTTATAAACCACTGCTTTATGAGTCGTTCAATGCGGTACATTACTTCAATCGTTTTGACTAGCCCGACTGAGCACAATACAGTTTAGCAGAATCATTCACACATCGTTCTGTAGTGAGGATTGACACAGAAAATTGTGAGCAACAGGTGGTCTAATTTGAAATCAAAGGTAAATATTTTATATGTTTATTCAATTAATCTATTTTACAATGGTAATATCTATATATGACTATATATCGAATTTTATTATCTGGCTAATTTTTCCAATCGCAAGGAAAGTTTTAATCTTGTAAAACACAGCTATGTGCACAGAGAAAAACGTGTATTCAAGGACTGGTACTTTTCAAACATGGTATAGATGTAAGGAATTATGTTTCCACAAAGACTTTATAAGACAAAGCTTTAGGACAGTATTTTTTAAGAATACTAAAAACTAATTGTTATGTTGTTTTGTTTTGGGATTTTTTGGCGGGTTGGTCTGATTTCTTTTGCAAAGAATATTAGAATTTCCACTATATCACTACATGGTACAGGAATTTGAGCCTGGACAGTAGAATACTAATATCCGCTGGACCCGTCTCAGAAAATTAACTATTATATAAAATATCTCAAAAGAAACTCACAGCAACCCTCCGCTAAAATAAGAAACAAAATCAAAAGGTCAGTACATTATAGTAGGTAGATTTGCTATGTGTATTTTAATTATTGTATAGGTTGTAATCTAACACTGTAACTCAAGCTTTAAATTAGGCTGACGTAAGAGATTAAAAATTGACAGTGTTGACATTGAAGTCTACACTACTGATGTAATAGGTTGGCAAAATTTTAGTGGGATAGCAACACCCGGGCAATATATTTATCAGAAAGGGCCAGTAAACATAAAATACACTTACTCATCAAATGAGAAAATACTTAGTGGATTAGAGACATTACGTAAATTTCAAACAGAAAACAAACCGCTCGCTTAAAAATAGTGGGATGATTCTCATTTCGCAAAAGCAATACAGGTACTGAACACATTAACATCGCTAGTAAATAACTAAAGATGATATTTTTAAATCCGAAATTATCCAAAAGTTTAATTCATCCGATTATCTTTTTAAAACCTCCCATTTGGCCACAACGCTGGCATACGTGACACGTGTCAAACATGTGGTTAAGGATCACAAATATAATTATATTTGAAATATTCAAATTTAATTTATGACAAATACAGCTGTTTTGTACAAAGAATAAATCATAATTTTTTAATTGTCTGGTCATGAAAAATAAAAATATTATGCTGTTACATTAAATTCGTAAATAGGACTAATCTGGAATTTCTATATATTCCATCCCGATGGAAACTACCAAAGTACAGGGCCGACAAAAGAAGGCACGGGCCGAACAACACTTTTTAATTTTATAAAAGAAAAATTTTGTTTGAACAAGAACTAGGAGAGTCCCGGGTGTTTCTTACCCAGGGCCCGTGATCGCTCTCGTTACAGTAAAAACTAAATTAATTAATGATTTTATCGTTTCTGGCAATAAATAACCAGTGAGATATTATTGGATAAATGAAAGACATGAATCAACATTCTAATAGTTCTCAGAATAGATTTACAGAAAACCAAAACCCAATAATAGAAAGGTGAATGTTTTGAATTTAAGTCCAGGCAACCCTTAACACAAGTCTATGTCCTTGAGAATAACAAATTAATTTTTTCGAATAAAAGCAACAATGATTACAATGAATTAAAATGCTAACTTCGCATAAACCCTTTTTATTGGTATTTTATGGCCTACATTAACCTAGTGGTGTAAGGACACAATAATGATCGAATTGGCATGTATTGGTCTTTTATAGAATACATTAACCTCGTGGTGTACAGGCACATTAACCTCGTGGTGTACAGGCACACCAAGGGCAAAACTTTCATTTATTGGCATTTTATGGAATACATTAACCTCGTGGTGTGCAGGCACACTAAGGGTCAAACTCTCATTTATTGGCATTTTAAAGAATATATTAACCTCGTGGTGTACAGGCACACTAAGGGTCAAACTCACATTTATTAGCATTTTATGGAATACATTAACCTCATGGTGCACAGGCATACTGAGGGTCAACTCTCATTTACTGGCGTTTTAAAGAATACGTTAACCTCGTGATGTACAGGCACACTAAGATTTAACTGATGACACCGAAACACCGGTTGGCGACGAGTCAGCAGAAAGTTAATTGGCCTATAATATTAATTCAGTTTTAGGTCATCACTAATATGACTTGCCATACGACGAATCAGTAGAAAGTTGATTGACATGTTAATTTTGTTTTATTTCACTACTACAATGACTAGACTTGCCATTCTCATGACTGGGATAAGCATCATCACATATTCATTGAACTGGCAATAAAAATGTATGTCAACAGGTACCAAGTGGAAGTCGCACTGTCAGTATGGAATGGATTCTGATACAAATAAGTTTGAAAACTTGGGGAGGGGAGGATTACATATTTTGCACACAATTCGATAGTGTGACAAGCACGGAATATCAGCTTCAAATTTATTCTTCCATTCGATTCAAACTTTGCAGAATTCCTTATATTGTCAAAGGTTTATAATTCTGCATACGGCTAATGAAGATGAACACCTTATTTGGTAAAAAATTAATAATTATAAAAATAATTGTAAGTGCAATTAATATGAAAATGTACAGTTACATCTGATACACATTGGAAAATTGCATTGACAAGCATCTGAAAATGTAACTGTCCATTGGAATGTGGCATAAGCAGAGTCATGGCAAACCCATGGCATCCTTAGGTTTCCATTATTCAATCGGTGATACGTCTCTGTTGTAAATCAATGATTATGTGAGTCTATAATGTAAATCTCTTTGTATGTCTCTACTGTAAATCACTGACTGTGTATGTCTCTAATGCAAATCACTGACTGTATATATCTGTAAAGTAAATAACTGACAGTTTATGTCTAGAAGGTAAATAACTGACTGTATGTCTCTAATGTAAATCACTGACTGTGTATGTCTCTAATGTAAATCACTGACTGTGTATGTCTCTAATGTAAATCACTGACTGTGTATGTCTCTAATGCAAATCACTGACTGTGTATGTCTCTAATGTAAATCACTGACTGTGTATGCCTCTAATGTAAATCACTGACTGTGTATGTCTCTAATGTAAATCACTGACTGTGTATGTCTCTAATGTAAATCACTGACTGTATATATCTGTAAACTAATTCAATGAGTGGTAAATCACTGACTGTGTATGTCTCTAATGTAAATCTCTGTGCTTATCTCTAATGTAAATCACTGACTGTGTAAGCATCTAATGTAAATCACTGACTGTGTATGCATCTAATGTAAATCACTGACTGTGTAAGCATCTAATGTAAATCACTGACTGTGTAAGCATCTAATGTAAATCACTGACTGTGTAAGCATCTAATGTCAATCTGAATGTGTATGCATATCACAGTATGAGCCTGAGTTGTGAATGTCATGTACCCTGTTAAGATAAAGTCATGTAAGAAAATAAAAAAATTCACTACACTTTGGTGTACGTACTCTATAGACCTATGAGGACCTCTACTTGCAAAAAAAAAAATTAATAAGAAACCCCTTTCTAAATTTTCAGATTGTTGTACTGGATGTGGGTTGAGGGGAGGGGTGTGCAGTGGGAACGGGGCGGGGGAGGAGAGAGAAGGTTAGTGAAGAGGAATAAGAGTCTAAGGACACAACACAAGGACACGCAGCACTGGATCGACATTTTCGGGGTTGAGGTCCCAGTAGTGTCTATTGTTGTTATTGTTGCCATTAGAAATCGAACACATTGACCACGTTTGAAGGATATATGAACCTTGCACATAACTCTACAAGAAATCAAGTTCAGATCTGGTGGGTTTTGGATGCTTTGTTGTGGTGGATGAAAGATTTTTTCAAATAGTAAATTATTACGCAACATAGTTTACGAATCGGAAGTATCTCTCATATATATATAAAATGTCAGAAATTTTATGCAATATTGGTATATCTAAGTCACCTTACAATATTTCTTTATTTCAGTATCTGTTCTACATATTGCAAATCTGACGCTTTAAAACCGTAATATGGTACATGGATTTCAGATATATGTCATTTTAATTGCAATAAATGATCTTTCTCTTCAGGCTTTTTATCACGACATGCATATAAGAAAGTTACTGAGGAAAAAAAAAAATTCAAGGGGGGGGGAGAATGAGATCACCTATGCTTATTTAACTGCTTTTACGTTGTTTATGGTGGGCTCCCCTTTGCACAGAGTGTGCCTTATGCGAGTGGTTATATACATCTTAATTGCACAAATTGTGTCTGGGATTTAGTTCGATAGAGTTATACATGTAGCTATTTTAAGTGCTCATAGATGTGTAAAGCAATTCTCCATCAGTTCTCTCTTCAGCTGGATTTCAAGGATCAAAGATGGAAATGAAGAAACGTGTTATAGATAAGTTATTGAATCTATGCGTTACTTATATCGGTATTTAATCTGAATGTCGATCATTTAAAATATTCATTTGTGACAAATCATTCTTATCAATGATTTTAGATTTTGTATGGTGTTAAATTGTCAATCAGCTGTTATTGGATCAACGAAAGAAATCGATTAAGATTCAAATAGTTTTCAACAAACTGTTGATAAAAATGTCAAAAAGCAAGAAGAAAAATGTAAATATTTTCGGTGCAAGTTCTAACAGCCTTTAATATTATATCGGGTCAGACAGAGCGATAAAACGCCTCTTTATGAATGTAAATTATTCTAATAACTGCCACGGTGATTTCAATAATTGAAGTACGGTCCTCGCATAAACTCGCATTTATTGCTTTATTATAGAAAACATAACAGCAAAGTAAGGATCGAATTTAATGACATTTATAAACTAGCTGGTGAGGAGTCATGATCAATGAAATACTAAATAGCGATAGGTAATTTGATATGTATATATCATATTATTTCCATTTTATGCCGCCACTACTCAAAACTGGGCTAAGTATAATCACATAAACGGAATTTAGATAAACTGACAATAAAAATATTGAAAGGTAAAAGGCTCTGCTGGTATAGGATAGATTCTGGTGCAAATGGGTCTGAAGTATTTTGGGTTGGGGGTTGGGGTGGTATACATGCTTTGCACTTAATTTTAATATGATAAACACAAAATGTATGTATTAGATCTATTCTGCAATCCCATGCAAACATTTCAGAAAGTCTACATCGTCAAAGGTTTTTAATTCCGCAGAACGGCTTAGGAAAATAAACACAATCTTTAGTAACGATGTAAGAAAGAACCAATAATTGTATAATATGCCTGTTGGTTACAATACAAGTATACAATTTTATTACATACCTATTTCATCTTATGTGGTTATCTCGCTTTCGATACAGATATCCACTTCGTATTTCTGTATCTATGCCTATTTGGAACAGTTTGCTGTTTTCATTGACGTCCGTATATTGTCTTGTGTATGTACTAAAATATTATAGTTCTGACATAAGTGTATACAAGGAGGCGCTGTAGCTAAGTTGTAAGAGTGTTAGACACGTACGGGTCAGAGATATCATTCTTGCCATGACAATTTTGTGTCTTTGGGAAGGGCATCTTTCTTCAGCATGACCTAGCCACTATCGTTCTCTAAGTGCAATCCAACTAAGATCATACGAATGCAATGCATTGTATTCAGATCTGCTGACGTATGTCGGTGGCTATACTGCCGCAAATTTAATTTTACTTTTGCCGGCGCGTTAGTGTTTGCTACAGAATGCATACATGACACTGATAAACATATGAAACTGCAATTGTCTATAACAAAATCTTGCAAGCAGGCTTATGATGTAGCAATCGCCACATAAGATTTTCTTTATTTAACCGATAATATGTCTGTAACGTAAATTGACAACTTTTTAACTTTTTAAACAAGTTGCTGTTGCTTCTGATGGGGTTCCTTTAAGGATGATCCATGTCTATGTCTACATTCTCCCTCAGCGAAATTTTCCTACTCCCGGATCACTTTTCTCTGACTGTTGATTTCTATATTATTGTCAGATACCACAAACAAGATCATGTTTACTGCATTGTCAAGAGCTTGAGTACGCGATCATCATGATTTGTAAGGTGTATATGAGCGTCATCACTGACTTAGTCTGGTGTGAAATCAGATTCCACAAATAATAACCTCCAGAACTGTAATATTGGGCAATGCTGTGTGTACCGTTAATAACAAATTATTCAAACAGAGTCAAGTATGTCTTGTCGATAAAGTTTGGTTCGAAGGATCTGGTGCACAACGTCTCGCCAGGTGATTTCTCACTTGGAGATGTTATAGACACGGAATTTGTAAGAGTCGTAATCAAAAACTCTGTTAAGGGCTGCTTTGTTTACGATACAGATTAATACAAGTTTAGGTAACTGATCTTGCAACACAAGCATTTGGTTCTTAGATTGGCGTCAGTACTAGTGGTAAAAGTTTTGAATTCCTCGCCTCATGTGTGTTACTTGGCAGTGTTTGTAGTCAGAGTCTGATCTCGTTTCGTACAATATTTAAAGCGTCTGCACTTAGCACGTACAATCTCGCTTCTTCTATGTTTTTTTTTGGAAATTGTTAGAAATGACTATCTGATGGAACACGGTACTATTTCGATTCAATCTGAGAAGAATATCTATTCGGTGAATAAACAGTACTTTCTTTGCAACCACACATCCAAAACCAAACGATCCATTATTAATAAATCGCTGTCATGCTTTGTTTCCCTCTCTCCGTTGTTAAATCCTCGATTATGTTCTGCGGCATCATTATCAATCAAACTTGCGTCGTTGAGGAAGCTTAGCGTGTCGGGCTTCCACGCTGTAGAAGCCTCTATTTGTGTGCATATAGCTTCTTGTCCTTAATTGGGTAGATTACGTAGCTAATTTCAGTTATGGTAAGTCCCCATGCTGCTGGAAAGTCTGTTGTTCGGGTACAAATCTAATTCACTGAATAAGGACTACATGAATTTATTTAATCATGCGACGCTTTTAGATGGTAGTTTGAATTAATTTTGATTTCAGGAACAGGTAGCTGTTGTTCATATTGATGTAGTCTTTCTTTGCCCTTTCATTTCGAAACCGAGGGGAGCTATCATTGTAACAAAATACAATGGATGTATTCTACACTCTATGATTCTTGCTTCGTCGTCATCGTGGGTGGCATCTGCAAGGTTATTGGTGCATAATCTTCTCTGCTTTGATTTAGTAAAACAAAAATGTCTAAGTCTCTGACTGTACTCTTTTGGCTCTTGCTATGTCTACATTGTTCTAATGTTTCATTTCAGTCTCTTTCTGTCTTATCATTGCTTCTAAATAGCTGCTTCAGCAACCGATTCGGCAAGAGTGTGATATAGTTTATTAGATGGCCCAAAAGAGCTCTTTACCCCCTTTGGACCGGTATGTTTTTCTTTCATTTAGTAACATCTGCTTGAATTGTGTCATTCGACTAACTCGTTTTTATGAACTGATTATCTAGCGACATCTCATAACGTTTCAAATCATGCAGTTTTTGGTGGACAAAATGTTTCAAGAGCGGTACAGCAAAAAGAAAATTTGATAAGTACATACTCTCCAAGTCATGATCTCGGTTCGATCTACTCCTAGGTAGAATAAGTGCATCAGTTACGAATCATTCAAGTTTCATATGCAGTAGAGAAGCTTCGCCATGATTTTCCTTTTGTGGAATACACTATTTTGTCCGATATTTCATTTTTTTGTTTACTGTTCAAACTACAAATCACTGGCAGGAAGATAGTATTGATCAACATATTTTTGGTGTACGTGATACGCGTTTTTTGTCAACCCTAATGGAAGTAGCAGAATCCACTTGAAATGTAATTATTCTCGGAAAAGAGGCGGACATTGTTCCCACCACATTATATTCAACCACATCCGAGTACAGATATATCAAATTAATTCTTCATTATATTCAATTGTTCATGGAAAATGCTTAGATAATCTGTTGTTTCTGTTGATGTATTTTACAAAATGACTCGATCCGTGTTTCCACCAAGAATATGAAAAACAAATTTGGAGAAGGTATGCTAAATAGTGTTTTGCCGTCGGAAAAATCCATTTCCAGACCATGAGAGGATTCATTCTAGTCCTTAGGTCCACATCTGCTGGTTTACACAAGTGAATCGTGAAAGTAATCATGGAGTAGATTCGAAATAGTATTGAGATGTGAACCAATAAAATAATTTTTCTTGTCATCTTGTATACATTCATTTTGGAACTGGATGTTCATGTTTTATTTTGTTTCATTTGTACACATTCAATATGGAAATGGTCGTCCATGGCATTGTATTTTGTTTTATCTTGTACAGATTCAGTTTGGAACTGTCCGTCCATAACACTGTTTTTCGTTTAATTTGTACACATTCGGTTTGGAACTGGCTGTTTATGATATTACATTTCATTTCTTCTTGCACACATTCCGGCTGGAAGTGGCTGTCCATTGCAGTGTATTTCGTTTTATGTTGTACACATTCACATTTTTACTGGCTGTATATGCTATTGTATTTCGTTTCATCTTGTACACATTCAGTGTGGAACTGGCTGTCCAGGATATTATAGTTCGTTTCATATTGCGAACTTCAGATTGGAAGAGGTATTCCATGGCATTTTATTTTTAAGTTTCATCTAGCACACATTCGGTCTGGAACTGGCTGTCTATGTCGTCGAATTTCGTTTCATCTTGTACGCATTTAGTTGGACTTAGTTGTCTATGGCATAGTATTTTGTTTCGTCTTGTGCACATTCACTTTGGAACTGGCTTTCCAGGATACTGTATTTTGTACACATTCAAATTGGACTTGACTGTCCATGGCATTGTATTTCGTTAAAACCACCATATGTTTGACGTTTGACAAACTGTTTATGTACGTTTTGGTCTTGCATCTCTACGACGAAAGTGATATGTTTTCCAGTGATAATCAAGAATGGATTGAAACAAATTATTTTCAATTAAAACTATATTACGGTGAGTTTAGGGATTTATTTGTATTCACTGGAGTAATTTGGCCTTGAAACACAGTGGGGAAAAAGAGAGAATTATGAAAAGTAAAAGATGTCAAAGCTCCGTGAAAGCATGATAAATAAAACAAACAGACTACAAGTGTCAACTCCATACAAACACTACGTAGTTATTAAACATTCCATATATTACTATCGATTCGGAAGGAGCGTAAAAGAGAGTACCTTTTTCAAGCGTCAAAATAAAAATTAAAAAGCCTATATTTAAAACCACTGAAAAATATGCAGATATGTGCGTAGTCTGTTAATGTTATTGAGGACTACATGGGACGATACTGTCGACTTTGAAGCGTAGTTTTCATTGTATTGATATGTTGCTGCAGTTAGAGCAACTGTCAATGCAACGTATTCATTTTAGCTAGGTTCAAAATATGCCATGATTTATGAGTGCCTTGTAAATGATAAAGAGACGTATTATTTTGTCTTTACTCGGCAGAGACAAACGATACGTACAGTCAGTGCGATTCGTTCAAGACAGACGATGCGTACAGTCAGTGCGATTCGGTCAAGACAGATGATACGTACAGTCAGTGTGACGTGCAGTCTTTGACAAAATGAATGTAATATTTTGTTGTACAGTCTATATATTTTATATGGATTTCATGGCATTCATTTGTAATGAGACTTTTATTGCAGTTAATATACCTAATGATATATTTCTAACACAAAAAGTCACTGGACTGGCAGTAAGTATGTACGTAAGGCAAGCAAGAGCAAATACGTAAGTAAGCAGCATGCAAGCAAATAAGTAAGGAAGTAAGTATGGAAAGAATGAAAGAAAGTACTAAGTAAATAAATCAATACAGTAAGATAGTAAGTTGTCACTTATTATCGTATCCTTTACACAGTCAAAGCTACAAAACAAATTTCATTAGCATACTAATAACATCAAATATGTAGCAAGAAGGGAACACGATTTTCGACCATGTTCATATAATTCAGTCCTTTAAAACTCCATATTGCACAATACGCAGCGAGTCCAAAGATGACCATGTTAATACAGTTCAGTACTTTAAAACACCATATTGCGCAATACTCTGCAAGTCCAAAGATGAGCACAGTATTGGCAGTCCTCTACACATATATCTTGGAATAATGGGTGGCATGTGTCTGGACTTAATACATATTGGTGCTCTAGCCAAATATTAATCAATTTTTAAACAAAATCAGCATTGTCTGAAGCAAAATGATTGAAGCCACATGATATTGTCACTTTTCTAAATCTGATTTCCTGTCCTCGCACATATATTGATTTAAGTTACATGCTTATGCTACTCAAGGCAAACGAAGTGGGGCTAAAAAATAAGGCATCAAAGTTAAGTGGGATCAGGAAGAATATAACATCGCTGAGATGACACCACGTAAAGAAAGTGGAACCTCCACGTTAGGTATCCTTCAAGAGATACAATAATCAGCTTTTAAAAATAGAATATAGTAATTGAGAACCATGTCATGGGGTCACGTGATTGGTTATTTGGATGCCTAAATGGTGTCAAAGCACACATAGAAATAATGTTGTTTACTCAGATACTGCTTTTATTTGTCGAAATAAAGGAATAGCTAGAGAACTTTGATTGAGCGTAATATATATAAAACTTTTTGAAACTAAACGAAGCAGATCGAAACTTTCAATAATCGTACGAATTCTGTGCAATTTTTATTACATTTTTTATCACTAGAGGGATTTAATGGAAAGAATAGTAATACCGTGTTCATGAACATAATACATAATGCTGATGGGATCGAATCCTTAACCCCGTGCAATATGCAATGCAAGCTATATATAATATAGGATATTCGAACTTGAAATTGTCATAAACTATACATTTTAGCACTTATATTAATGAAGAATGGTAATATTTACTGAGAATTAATAATCTAATTAATCAAGCCAGGAAAGCTATGTACCTTCTTAAGAAAAGAATAATTAAATCTTAATTTGTCTGGTGACTCTCCGCTTAAACGTTTTGGGATGACAATAGTTCCAATTCTTTATGCGTAAATGCGATCGGAGGTTTCGAAAACTGTGATATGCTGGAACGAGTTCGTTTAGAATTTCTAAAATATGTGCTAACAGTTAAAACAATCCACCCCAATATAATAGCAGAGATATATATATATATATATATATATATATATATATATATATATATATATATATATATATATATATATATATATATATATACTTAGTGCTAAGCTTTCGTAGAACCCCTCTACATTTTAAATGAGAATGATTAACTTTTGGGTAAATCTCGTTAATGGCTAACAAATGAAACTATCTTATATAATGTATCTGAGGCTATTGCATGATTATAATAATGATCTAAGCAGAAAAGATGGGTTGAGAGCAGACTAGGCAGTAACAGATGGGTTGAGAGCAGACTAGTGTTACGAGTCTATGCTCTTAAAATAAGTAACAGAAAAGAGTGAAGACAACAAGCTTCGTAAAATTTAACACATAATTTATTTCCCTAGAATATAAAGTGAAAAATGAGAAAAAAGAACTTACGGTATTGCGAATTACATCCAAAAATAATCTATGAATTAAAGACACAAGTCCTAGTAATAAAATGTCCTGAATAAAACTTAGTTCAAGTCCCGAAGAGATTTAAAATTGAAAGCGATGACGTGTCTGTTATAGTCTGCGAAGTACCAACGTTTCAACAGTCTCTTGTTGAATCACAGAAATATTATTCCAGGTCTGAATTCAGTATAAATTCCAAAGATTGTCTTTATCCAAGAATTTTGTCAGAGTACTTTTGTATTTAAAGAGAAAATAATCACTTGATTTCAATAATTTAAAGAAAATAAAATTCAGCCCAAACTGGTCACAATATAATACAACTTAAAGTGCTAGATGTTAAAGCACAACTCGTAAAATCCTGACAGTCACAAGATAATATAGTTCTCCGTTTGCCTTCAGGTCACAAATTAGCATTTTCTGAAAACAACCATTACCTAATGGAAAATAACTTTCTAGCATGATTTAATGAGCCTTGTTTACTTACAACACAATAGCCTATTAAATTCACTTGGGGATCTCCAAAACTCCAGCAAACAATGTTACATTACAATAACATGTAATGGAATAAAAATAAGTTTTTAAAAGTTAACATACAAATAATTAAATTAAATATAAATAACACTAGGCAGCAACAGATGAGTTGAGAGCAGACCAGGCAGTAACAGATGGGTTGAGAGCAGAAGTGGATAGATAGTATACATATCGTCTCATCGGAAACCGGGTTTCAATTTATTTGAGTCTATCAAAAATTTCCAATAAATCCTTGCTAGACATAAGGAAAGCCTCCATGGTCAGTTTATACAGACATGGGAATCATCAATAACTAACTCGACAAAGGTTGATACATCTAGAATTTTTAAAACGGGATTAAAATTAGAACATTATTTGTTAAAATACTTGTCAAAAAATAACGCAGATATAATAAAATTTCGAACATGTAATCATTGGTCAACTAACGAGAAGGGACGATCGGAAAATTTGACCATGCAAAGAAAGGATTGTGCAAACTTGCATGCAAAAATGCGTAGGCGATGCATTTCACTGTCTCATTGAATGTAGCTATTTCAGATAACAAAGAAACTGCTACACAAAGACTTGTATATCAGACCAAATTTCTGATCATCTTGCCTTGACGTGTTTTTTGTTCCTTCCATTTTTCATGAAGAAAACGTACCGTAGGTTAATTCATGTAAAGTTATAACTTTGCTACAGATTAATTTGTGTTCCATTTGTTGTAATTTAAATCCAGTCTTTTCAATTATGTCAAAAGCCATTTGCTTAAGTTTTAACTTGTTTGTATATCATTAGAGTATTGATCGTGATATTGCTGTTAAGATCAATAACAATTACTGAGAAACAAATTTTATGGTCCCTGTCTGATGTACACGCAAAGTGAAAGTGAGATTTTAATAGTTTACATCATTTACTGCGTATTGTAACCTGAGTGTAATAAAGAGTTTGCCAGTGTATCAATGCGAATAAAAACAGAAACTCAACAAATAAAACAATCAACTTATCAATATGCAAAGGTGATTGTGAGTAATTAAAAAAAATGGCACATAACTACATTTTGTAGCGGACACACTCGGCAGCGATGCGTGTTCATTCACTAGGTCAATACACAGCTGCCTATAGTTGCCTCGTTTCCTTTTCATGAAACATTTATATATCTCGTGGTATATCACTGATAAAGCGTCCATACTATATATATATATATATATATATATATATATATATATATATATATATATATATATATATATATATAATGGTTTTGTGTATCTGAATTGTTTAATGTTCTGTTAACATTCAAGACTACTTTAATTGCTAGACATGAAAGCATGAAGTTATTATTATTTGGGTGTAAGGGGAAGGAATATAACCTTTCTCAGCCCCCTGTCCCCAGCTCCTGAGAGGCAGACAAGCCCCTAGATCAGGCGCTCCCAAAGCGTGGCCTGTGGGACTCTTACGGCACAGTCCTTCACACTGTGCAGACTTCGGCCATGTAGGCAGCCCTTTTAAAAATATGCATGTCAATTAATGCTCATTCCATTTTTCTGTAATGCTTTATGGAGATGTATGTATCTACCACAATATGTGAATATCTTATTTAACATTATTTTTACAACTGTGTAATAACAATATTATTTGTGTCATTTAACAATTGTGTTCCATTTTTTATTTCGTTATTAAACAGTTCTTCAGCATGGGGACCACGACCTTAAGCATTTATCTGTTTTAGCCACCAGCCCGAAAAGGTTGGACGCCTGTGCCCTAGCTTTAACGGGATCAGATACATTGTTTAATTGTCTCGGTAGGGTCTCAGACCTGGTTCATCTGTCTCACGGTCATGCACATACCATTAGACTTTAAGTCCAGACCAGCAAGGCTGGTTAGTATGTGACTCTTCTACTTAGGAAGTGCTAGAAGATTATACCCAATACAACATGACCTAATATCACAACCCATTATTCCTGTCATGTATGGATAATTGTTAACCGTTAATAAGGAGAGAAATTCATAATTGAATTCACTTTAATAAAATTATTCTCGTAAGTATTACATGCGGGACATATAAGTTTATATAACGCTTGGCTAGGCGGGAACCCGTAATGTTCATACAAAAAACACAAACATCGCCTGGCTGGGTGGGAAATATCACTGGATAGACATAGACAAGCAAACAAATAAACAAACAAAGACACCAATATGGCTAGAGAGCAAATCTTTTCGAGACATAGGAGTGGCCCTGAAAAGGGTCTTTGGTTTTTTGTTAACAACATTCAGTTTACATAAAGGGCATCTCACGGATCTTTTTCTCTTCCTCAAACTTCGTCTGAATTCTTGACCGTAGATTAAAACTCTCTTCAGACAGCCTTGTCTCTCCACATAGATCCCTCGTTTCCAAAGAGCTGTTTCAGTCATCTGGGTGATAGCCCATGATGATTTGACATACATGGGATATTCCTAGCTGAACAGCATCGACGATTGGAGGGTAGACGATTCTACGTTAGTCCACATCTTGTGACGAGAACATGTGAAGGGAATGAAGTGAACCGCGTTATTTAAGGTGGAAGAGCGGATCGAAATGGATTGAGTTCTTTCACCAATCCTAACACGCGTTACAAAATTCAGTCACAGTGCGGAGTCTGTCTTCCAATCCGAAGAGAGCTGCCTGTGACGTCACATTCCCTGTATAGATGCGCTAGCGTCTCTGCGCAGTGAATCAGTTCAACAGAGTTGGAACATGACGGAAACTAAGAAGACAATGAATTGGGGTGGGAGACGAGAAGTGATTGTATAGCAGCGCCTACCAAAGCAAACACGATCCTACTTCCAGACGAGACCGATTTTAATTGGGATTTAGTGGATTTTCTCTCTTCTTCACAAGAATTAGTTCCGGTACCAGCACCTTTGCACAGTCTCGTTCCTTACCACACGTCGCGAATTTTAAACCGAGACAGAGAGAAGAATTGGAGAAATTTTTGCAACAGCAGAAAGAAACAGAACAAGCTTTTCTCCTTCAAAAGCAACAGCGAGAAGAAGAGGCAAGAAGAAAACGACAGGAAGAAGAAGAGCAAAGAAGAAAGAAGGTCTAGGAGAAAAGGAGGACGGTGAAAGTCAAACAGTGACAGTACTCTTTGACATTTTGGCAGAGTTAAGGAGTCTGCAACAAATGTATCAGATTTATTTATTAGGACCCAAGACAAAATGATCTTCCCGAGCCAAACAGCATAACCCTGTCCACACACCTACTACACCTGAGATACCAACCCTAGTGATTTCAACGAAATCATCGACAGGAGCAGGTCCAAAAGTAGACCTTGGCCGTGGCAAAGGCATCAGGCAGTTAAAGCTCATTACTTCCCGTTCCTGAGTTTGTTTAAAAAAAATAAACACCCAACGGTCCTTTTCAGGGCCACCCACTTCTCTCGAAAAGAGATAGTATTCATTTGCCAGAATCAAAAAAAAAACTAAAATCACTTTTTTGCGATGATGTTCGTGTGTGAGTGCATGAGTGTAGGTCCTTATTCTAAAAATTCAAAATCAAGAGATACTTACGTTTTTCTTTCTATTATATTCTGGTACAAATGTACAATCCAATTCACAACACAACACTTTAAAAGTTCAGTTTTCTTCTTCTTTGTCTTTGTTCACTCTCTCCTTTTTTGAATTTCTTCACTGTCACAGGTTTTTCCTCCTCTTCGTCCTCGCTTTCTTCTCGTCTTCTTTTCTTCTCTTTCTTGACGTATCTGGGTTCTTCCTTTTGGAGGGTACCTCTTCTTCCTGTTCGGAATCCCTCTCTTCTCCTGCTCCTGTTGTTTCAAAGGACAGTCTGAAGACCGCTGTCCTTTCTCTTGACAATGATAACAGGTATCTTGACTTTTGTCTCTTCTGACACCTATTTTGCTTTTTTGACGGTCTGGACATTTTGAAGACCAATGCCCTTTCTTATAACAGATATAGCAACTATATTGACTTTTATCTCGAAAGGATGGGAAGTAGTCCGTCGGCTTCTCTGAAGAAAACTTTCGTATGACACCTCGCAAAGCTCTGATCAGAGGTTCGATCTGTGTTGGCTCTTCCATCTTTCTGGTAGGATTGCGAGGGAAATGAATACTTGGACGGAAGACAATGAACCTTTATATAGGCAAGACACTGGCCTTACATTGATATATAGGGGGTCATGGCGTTTAAAATGTAGTCATTTGACTTTTTGCACTTAAGATGAAACGATCGCATCAGTTCGTGGAGAAATGAGAGAAAGTAAGAGGCAGAAAAGTGACCTATCGCCTCGCACAGTAGCTGAAGTCTTGGCTCAAATTCATGCCAGCATTTTTGAAGATGAAATGAGTGAACCAGAATCCAGGACCAGAGAGTCTACACCAAACCAAGGTCCCCCACCAGTAAACCCTGAAAAATATTACCACATTCGAGAGACGGATAAACGCTCCTCTAGAAAATTTAGAACCACAGCCTACACGTACACGGTGAAGTTTAAAGATTTCAAGTCCGACATACCGCTGGAGAATACAGAAGAGTTCATCACCGATGTGTGGGATTCTTTGTTAACCGCAGCAATGTCAAGCCAAAGAAGACGATCGCTTGACACGTTCCATTTATCACGACAGTCTGAAGTCCCCCGTTTGGATTGAGTTTAGCAGACCATCAGAACTGACACCTTCCAATGTCATCGACAAGATTCAATACGTGCAGCAACCCAACGACAAGTTTCACATCACCGATGGAAAGGCAATACTGAACATGGCCCACGTTTCTCTTCCCCAAGGGACCGCACGCAAAAATGTGTTATTGGTGGACGACCTTCGCAGCACCAAAATGGTCAATTACGAAGAAGAACTGGACTTTGTAGAAGCTGACGAATTTGGAAATGTCATCATTGCGGCCTACGTGAGAGCCCATGCTAGCTTAAAATTGTACGAAGCTTTAGAACTGTTAGGAGATCGTGTGCTGTAGTTTGACACGGACAGTTGCATCTATATCGATCGCCTGGGTCAACGTCACCCTGTCATCGAAGGAGACCGTTTAGAAGCCTGGACGGACCAGCACCCCAACGACAAGACTCTACGTTTTGCTAGTGGCGATCCCAAAAATTACGGTTACGAATACCGGGACCACCAAGGAGAAGTGCACACGGAGTGTAAAGTTAAAGGATTGACTCTCAATTATTGCACCAGTCAAGTGGTGACCTTTGGGGTATTGAAAGAAGCCTTGCAGTCTGGTGAGGATCAACATTTTAAAATGACCACTTACCAACCTCACAAAATTGAACATTTAGCCACACATCAAATCGTCAGTCGGCCTTTGGAAAAAGTCTATCAAATCGTGTACCAGAAGCGAGTGCGACTTCCCAACCACTTCAGTTTACCTTACGGACACACTGGTATAAAAAGGGTTCCACGACGATACCACCAACAAGAAGGATGACTTCGACACAGCAAGAATCGAGTGAGTGAGCCAATGAGAACTCCAAGATCAAACCATACAATTTTCCTGTCTTCTTGTCTTACTATTGTAATTGTGCCAGTAGTTTGGAAACGTTTCATAAAAGGCCCACGGATAGGGAAGGATTAGCTACTGAGAATGTTTTAGCTAGAACAGGATTGTCTACTTGGGACCTGAGGCTGGATTGGGATACGAAGTACAGTGTTTCAGTTGTGGTCTGAGGTTTCGTATGGATCTATGTATCCATAAAGATTCAGCTATTCTGGAACATATTCGATGGTCTCCGTACTGTCCTTACCTTTCTATGGCTTCCACCCATCACACTAAGGTACAGGTATGACGGTACCATAGAGAAGGTAGTACCGTTGTCCAGGAAGAAAAAAGTAAGACTTCCAAACCTAGGCATAAAAAAGGAACGATGTGCACGCTCGAGACTTCATTACGACTAATATAAAAAGGTACAACGTCCAAGACCGATAGTGCATTATGACTACCATTGCCAAGCGAGAAAGATGAATACTTTTAAACAGACAACACCATTCAAGTTCGGTGATTCTCAAGTGGAGTGCGATGCTGTGCCTTGTGATTGCATGGATGCCATACGATGTGACCTCAGCGATTCCGTATCACATCATGGGAACTTTGCTATGACTACTACTACCATACCTACCAACTGGGTAGCTGTCTATCTTCCCCACGATGGCTGTGAGGGGTATTTTGATTCGTATGGATTACCGCCTTTGGAAGACGACATCATCGACTTTGTGAGAAGAAATGCCCAGACGATTCGCTTCAGTCATGTAAAATTACAAGGCACATACTCTATCGTATGTCAACAATATCGTGTGTATTTTCTTTATCAAAGCAGTCTTGGATATCCCTTAGAACATTTAGTGACTTATTTTGATCGTGACTCTTCTAGAAACGATGACATAGTAGATCGATGGTTTTGTGACCGTTATGGCTATCTCTTGTCTTTAGCTAGGAAACGTAGTGTACATCAATGGCCCAATGACTTCCCTTCGTGGAAGTCTAGCTTCACTTCCTACCGATGTCAACCTTGTCAAAAATAGTTTGTTTCAAAAAGTGTTATATAATGTGTTAGTTGTTTGTTAGTTAAATAAAAATTGTTGTGTTCTGGAAAAAATTTGTCTGTCGTTTGTTTTCTAAAAACACTGTGAATACATGCTCTTTGACTTCTCTCTATCCCTCACCATGAAATAAGCTACAATAGCGTTCCGACCCAAAACATTGTTGGGATGTTTTCTATCGCGTCCGCGCTTGATCCATGTAAATCGGGGTGGTCTCCAGTCTGACCATCTATGGTTGACTCATTCACCTATGAAGATGCCTTCGTGTCAGGCAAAACCTGATACCCAAGCCTGCTGAGATAGAGAATGTCAGGATGTTAAAAATAGCCCAAGACCTGATAGAAGAGGTCTTCAGAGATTCAGAGATGAAGTCAAGAAGTAGCAAGAAGAATGGTCGGAGAAGTACATACTTCAGAAACAGCAGAGACAAAAGCAACAGCAGCAGCAGCAACAACAACAGCAGGAGCCAGACAGAAGATTTTTGGACTGCCGTGTGAACACGAAAGAGTTCTCCTTCTCTTTCCGAAGAAGCAGACCCTATCCTGTCGGAAAACCTGCAGCCAGAAGAGGACGCAATCTTAGAAGATAAAAGATTGTCATAACCCCATCAATAAAACAGGGCTACTCTCAATCATCTAGAAAAGAGATACTAGTCAAGTTGCCAAACTATTTGTCTGTCTTTATGTGCTTGTAAGTTTAAAAAATAGAAGTGTGTCTATAAACACTTCGTTTCTTTGTTTTATGTGGAAAAGATAGAAGTGTGCCTATAAGTACTTCGTTTCCCTTATTTGTTAGATAGTCTCTGTGTGTGTTTTTTTATAGGTAGGAGTAGTAAAAAAGTGTGTTTGTAGGTGAAAAAATTGAACGTGTTTCTTTTAGGTCCGCTCCTTCCGTGATTTTTTTGGCTTATGATATGGGTATAGTTAGGTTTGGTGTAAGAGGATGTTTTCCTTCACATCGGCGTTTCAGGGATATAAAGCGGAACGTTCGTCAGTCTGGCTACCCAGTGTTCATTCATTAACTTATAAGATGAGCAGATTCACAAAACTACTGGAGCATCAGATGCACCTGGAGTATGCCAGGCGCCTACTTGACGAGCTGGCCATGGAGACGATCCAGAAGGAAGCCAGAATAGAAGAAGATCAAGGAAAGAAAAGAAGAAGGAATAGAAGATTAAAAAGATCCGACCTCAACTCATACTAAGGCCTTTGTGTGAGGTCAAGCCTGAGGTGAGGACGCCTCCACAGCCACTATCAGCAACACCATAGCCACGTCAACCACAGCCACAATCACTACCACCAGTACCAGTACCACCAGCCGTCGTCCCAGAGACAGAAGACTGGGAGGAGGAGATAGAACGACAGCGGAAAGAGTGGGAGCCGCAGAGTCCCCCACAACTAAGGAGGCAACAGCATCCACGTGTGTGGCATAGAAGAAGACAAAGGGAACAAGTCTTCACTATCTCTCAGAGTGAAAACTGGGATATTGAAGCAAGTCAACCCCCCTCTGCACTCCCAGCAAGACAAATCAATTGGAAGCAGGACTGGAGCAGACGTTCTCAGGGCTAACCAGATCTCTAGAAAAGAGAGATTAATCAAGTTGCCAGTTTGTGTGAATGTGGAGTAGTGCGACTATAAACACTAACTCCTTTACTGATGCGTGTGTGTATGTTTTTGTTTGTGTGCGTGTGCGTATGTTTGTGTGTGTGTGTGTGTGTGTGTGTGTGTGTGTGTGTGTGTGTGTGTGTGCTTGTAAGCGTGCGCGTACGTTTGTTTGTGTCTTTTTTTGTTTTATATCTTAACAAAAAACATTGTCCCTAAACACAAAAAGTTTGGTATTAGCGTGTTGTTTTGTATAAAAATTTATGTTAGGTTAGCACTCTCATCACTAGGGATTGTTTGGTAGGTGATATGAGTAGTTGATAAGAGGGGATGTTTTCCTTCACTTCCGTGCTTGAGACATATTATGTGCAGCGTTCATCATTCGCGCCATTGAACATTGAATACAAAATGGCAAACAACCATTTGGAGAAAATGATAAAATTGCAAGAGGTGGTGGATACGATTGGCATGGTGGAGGAAATGTTGGTCAGGATGGAGCATGGTGCCTATAGTCCCCACCGATTGAAGATGGAAATAAATAAGATGAAAGAAGGGAAGGAGATATTAAGGGAGATGATAAAACGGGAAAAGGAGGAAAAAGAAGACACAGAGGACAAAGAGAGAATGAGAGAGTACAATGCAAAGCTTGAAAAAGAAGAGCAAAATGACAGAGGTAAAGGAAGAAGAGGAGAATAAAGATGAGAAGAAAGATGAGAAGAAAAAGAAAAATGTAGTAAAGAAAATAAGAGACTGGTGGAGAAGAAGAAGAAATTAGAAGAAGTTTGCCAAAAGGCCCTTTTCAGGGCCACTCCTTTGTCTCGAACAGATTCGCTCTCTTGCCATATTTGTCTCTTTGTTTGTTTGTTTGTCTATGTCTATCCAGTGATATGTCCAGCCCAGCCAGGCGATGTTTGTGTTTTTTGTATGAACTTTACGGGTTCCCGCCCAGCCAAGCGTTATATAAACTTATGTGTCCCGCCCAGCCAAGCGTTATATAAAGATATATGTCCCTCCCCGCGAAGCGTTATAGTTTCTTCCGCTGTCACTGTTTGGCCCGATTGAGGTCAGCCACTTGCAACATTGTTGCCAATGTCCAGTACCGTGACGTCACCCCACCTGTTCCATTCCTATTGTCCCTATACAGGCCCAACTTTCTCTTGTCTGTATACAGGCCCAATATTTCCCATCTTAAATTCCCATTGTCCGTAATCTAACCCAGAGGGACTTGTCCATGTCATTCCCATTGTCCGTAAAGTGCCCCGATCACTACTCATACTGTAATAAATGTGTGGTTTGCGCCAATTGTATATAACTCTGAATTTTAAGGATTAATTAGATTTTTGTGATTATTTTTTATTATGGGAAGTGAGTATTAGGGAAATATTCCTCAGAACGAGTAATTAGCCAATTACTAGTAGCCAACAGCACATATTTCAGTGTTTATGAGATTGCATGATGGCATGGTTTGGTTTTGTAGTGAGTTCAGGTCAGAGCTTCATAAGTGGACCTTTAGCCAAGTAGATCCTATTAAAATCTAATTATATTGATTGATGATGTATCTCCACCTGATGTATTTGTAACAGTGACTGATAAATGGTACAGTGGAATAATGGAGAAGGAACTGTTCCTTTATCTGGAGACACCTTTTGTTGTTTTCATATAGTACAACATCTCTGACTTCTATCGATCCCATTGTTGCCATATCTCCCACTTTATATTCTCAAATTGTAAGAAGACACTCTTAGTAATCAAAGCTAATCCATGTTTCTGGTTACATAAGAATTTAAAATAATACAATAGGATGGCAGTTTAAGTAACCTTTTCAGAAATTCTTTAAAGAAAAATAACTCTATGTGGTAAACATATTTAATCATCGAAGGCTTTTTCAGGAGTTGATATATACGTATAATTATTTCTCTGGGAATCAAATCATCCGTTTGAGAGGAAAAAAATTAGTAAAACTAAATACTCAACAAACATTTGTTCCTTCTGTTTTTGCCGTTTGAAGTGCAGTGTCACGAGCCTGAATTGCTTTTGTTTTCAGGTTCCAATCTTCTAAACAACAAATCATGGCGTTCACGCTACAAAAAAAAAAAAAAAAAAAATCAAATAGTTTCCGTGCTTTAAAGATGTAGATTTGCGACAATGTGATTGACATAGGGCCGTGTGTCTCTTCCACGTGAATAAGTTTTTGTGAGTAAAAAATATCTGAAATTTACTAAATAATATTCTGAATCTTTCAACAGAAATTGTGCACCAGGAACACCGTCAATATAAGTGGAAGTAACCATAGCTTCAAACCGCTCAGCAATCCAATTCTTAACCCAAGTACGCACTCCACCTCAAGCTTTTGGCGCATCTTTACGTACCATTAATTATAAATCATCTGCTAATTCAAGAGATGTAAAATTATTATGTCGTATATGGGTTTCATGTATGTTAATGCTAGCACAATCAGTGTAAGTTGATAAAGCAGTTCGAAGTTCTTGACCTGGCTAGCATACTGCTAGATTTAAAGGAAGTAAATATATAATGCTGTATTCATAGGACCTTATACTATTTTACACGCTATTTTCAGAGCAGATGCTAACAATAAAACATCCGCAATGTTATAATTATCCCCCAAACCTCTAGCCTTTGTTCTTTTCTATAGAATTCTAACTATTCTTCTAAAGTCCTTGGAAACTGTTTTATCAAGGTTCTCGCATATATCAACGGCAAATAGCATATGCGGGATTTATGTACACTCGTCTGAAATCAGTTGTGGACTTGTTTTGGGGGGAGGGGTCCCGTGTGTTAACAAACGGATCAATAAAGTGAACAAAATAATCTTAATAACACTAGTTTTCCAGCGAGAAAAACGTTCCTTTAAAAGGTCAGACGTGGTGACTATAATTGCAGTGGAAACGGTTTTTCCACTTGCTTCAGTAACTGTTGAGCTATTTCATCAACGCCTTTTCCCAAAACATTGTGGTCGCAGTGGTGTCAAAGCTAGAAAGGTTTATGTTATTATGCGCATGCGTGTTGTCATTGTGACCATGCTTCACTCTCTCACTCTCACTTTGTGAACTCTTAAATGGATTCCCTCTTAACACAAGGTCACCAATATTACGTTGTTGACCATTGTACTAGAGCCCAGTGTCGAGCGACTTGAAAAGTTTACCTGCAAATGTTACGTATATGTAATTTAATTACTTGTGTGTTAGTTATAATTTTTTTTATTTTAGTTTTATGGTAACTTTATTCACTGAAACGCAGTAGTGTTGCTACATTGTATTTTTAGCTGACCTAGTTCCTGACCTTGATTCAAAATTTGTAAACACAGAGTGAAAATCATTGGTCGTAATCAAGGTCATTCTTGGCTTACGTCAGCTCTGTTGTAAACAATCTTTTTTAATCTTTTTATTATTGAATCTTATAATTAGATTAGTTCAGTACAATCCCTGTAAATTGCCTACGTGCTAACTGACATATTATTTTACTGCGCTGTTCAGATTAAGTGATCACGTGACCCATCACGAGTCTAAACTGCGTTTTAGTTAAGGGTTATAACAGATATTTTATAGTGAAATAGTCAGTCGAAGTTTACACCTTCAGAGCTCAAGGTGTTTTAATGTTGATGCCAGTTTGATTTAAAATTCTTCTATTTTTTGGATTTAATAATGTATATTCCCTGGAAAATACCAGTGTTCATCAAAATTCTTGGACAAAGACATTTAGTGGAAATTATTCAGAATTCTAAAGCCGGAATATTATTCTTGATTCATAAAAATCAACAAGGAACTGTTGACACATCAACACAGGACAGATTATAGAAGACGTCATCGCCTTCCATCTTGGAACATCATCAGAATTCGAACTTTGATTCATTTAGAACTTTTTAGTGATAAGACTTATATTTTTAAATTCTATGATTAATTTTTGGATTAGATTCAAAAACCGTAAGTCCTTTTTCATATTTGTACCTTGATTTCTAGGGAAATAAATTATTTTTGTTAAATTTACAAAGCTTGTTGGCTTCACTCTTTTCTTTGTTACTTTTGTACGAGCCTACACGTAGCACAAACAATTTTCTCAATCTTTCTTGACACATTAAAGCTCTTGAATAACCTTCAATACAATTTTAATGGCAACATTTGCATCCCGACAAAACGTCTGTGAATATGCTTGGGTAATGGTGGTATGTTTTATACTAATTGCAACAAGAAAAAAAAAAGCTCAAGTGGCAATTGCAAAACAAAACAACATTATATATGCTATATTTTAGTGTAATGTATTAGATTGATACACAATTTTCTGACCCATGCGACAGAGAAATCTGGCTTTTCTATTTGCTGTCCTTACATTTTTTATCCCGGTCTATTTGTTTCATCCGGACTATCTTTTTGCAATACTGCAGTCACATGACAGTTTCAAATTGCATGATATGATAATCTATAAGATCGAAAGAATATATTCTGGGAAAGAATATATTGCAAACTATCAGATTTAAACATTTCCTTTCTTAAAACTTGTGGATGTTTTTAATGTTCTTATTTGTTGGTACTGAAGTTTTATGGAGATGTCAGGCGTACCAGAGATATGTTGAACACCGAAAAGATATAATGTTCTGTTGACATTTCGATTTAACAATAAATTAGAGCTTTCACATTTATGAAAGTGATCAACTTTATTTGGAGCATACCTTTTCTAATAATTCTACGTATGACAAAGTACAATACTTTGTCTCTTCGGTTACTATAATTAAGTGGACTGGGAATTCCAAAGATAGCCATGACATTCAACGTTTGTCGGTGATTCTCAGACCTACTTATTATAAGTATCGATATCTACTTACCATAAGAAGATTTCAGTTTCAATCAGATTGGACCTTCAAAAGGTACGAGCTTAAGTGCATCCTCAAGACTTAGGAAAATCAATAGCAGAGGCAATTACGGTAATGGTTTCACTATATCAATCAAACTTAGTTATCACCACCTTATCTCGTCAGCTACATGCAGTGATACTACCTAGTAACAGTTATCATCAATCTTTATTTCCTCTTTTCAGAGATAAGGATGCAAACAAAGGAAAAAGAAAAAAATGCGTTGGTTATATTCTGTTAACAGAGATGTAAATGACAGGAGTCACTTAGATGCGCAGTTTCCTTTTGAGAGCTCTCATATGAGAATACCATATTTAATATAAAGTAAGGCGCATGTCTGTGCAACCCTTTAATACTCAATTACTGTACACATCAGAATTAATTTTGTACATTAAATAATACTGTATATGTTATGTCGTAAATAGCGTACATGAAGACACGATTATCGCGATTTATTCGATCAAATGATTTCCAAAGTTTGATAATTTGAACATCGAACTTATTACTAAGAAAAGAATTCATGTATCACAGATGCAGAGAACAATGAAGCAGGCGTTATAAAATTACTTAGGATTTCTTGCTCATCCGAGCCGATATCGATGGGAAAATCCCCTACCCAGGGGATGCTGCGTAAATTCTTCATCTGATATATTATGAACGAAGACACCAAGATGAATGTCAAAATAGTGTATGTGTCAACAAAACAAAAAACTTTCTTTGTCGCACAGTGCTTTGACAGCAAATAAATCGTATGGATTATTACTCGTGTGAAAGAATAACTGCAGTGTTTACAAACTTGCCTGGTACTAATATCAAGTGTTTGCAAGCAGAGTTATATCATCGGCTAGCGCTAGATTTTCAGATAGAGTGGACACAACAAGTAGCCCTAATTTGGTCTCCTGTAATTCTTGTTAATGGTTACTACTATAAACTAGGTATAAGAGTTTTGATACAATACCTCTCTCCCCCACTTTTTAATTGAAGACGTTCGGATTATGATCACTCGTCGGGACAATGATTCGAATATTTGAGTACGATTCCTTCATTATATAATAATCTTTCCTTGAATGACCAGTTTTCTGAGTTTTATTTTTAAAAATCCGGAGTAATTCACAGGGTTCAAGGCCTTTTGAATATTTAAAAAAGCAGCAAACTCTCTTGATCCTTGTTCTAAAGCGGAAAAAGTAGCTTCGTGTAAATTAAAGGATGCTTTTGTACCACTCAGTCCCTTTTTAAATCCTTCCTGTTGCTATTACACCATCTAGTTAGTCTGTTTACAAAAATAAACACTCCTCAAATAGTTTGTATAATACAGGCAGCAGAGATATAGCTCTATACTTGTCAGGATCAATTTTAGAGTTGCCTCTACATTTAAATGTAGGCACAATTCAACCTGCTTTCCAATCGCAAGGAATGTAACACTGATCTATTAGCCTGGTAAGAAAGCATTGTGATCAATTCTGTGAGCCCCCCACCCCCACCCCTCGGTAACGTAAATGTTCATTATGAGTACCACCAATGCTCGAGTTTTTAAAGTTTCAGCTGTTTAATAACTTTGGCTATTTCTTGACAACTAACTTTTGTTTTAAAGATGAGTTCATCAGTACAGAACCCGTCAGTTTGTTCATGATTTACAAATATGTCCTTAGACTGAATGTACAATTTGAAAACTATTTAGCAAACAGTCGCGATATCTTATCCGAAGCAGACGCCAATTCGCCGTCATATTTTAACTGAATACAACATTTGAATATATGCCCTTGTTACGTTGTTTGTTGTACAGCTTCCAAAAGAAAATAACGTATAATTTGGTTGTTTTGTCTCAGTTGTTGAAGATAGCCTCTTCGTGAGCCTGTATCTCAAATTCTTGAGCAATTTTTAAATTCCCTTTTGTAGTTTTATATTGCTTGTAAGATTCCCGGGTATGCCCTTATAGCCTTCCATTTTGTATCCACTTATCGAGTTTTATTGTGAGATTTCTTAAGTTTGAGCTTGGGGGGGGGGGGGGGGGGGGGGGGGGGGGATTAAACATTTTAGACGGCAATACCTGAAAAGTTACATTCCTCATTATAGAAATTAATTTACTATGAATGTAACTATTGGTTAGGGCGATTGGGGGATCGATTCACATTTTGCTTTTAACAGCCTATCAACTTCAAATTTTTCGATTTATGTCATGTGTACTGGATACGATTCCGACATCACCACTGCTTGAGTGCTTAGATTCAATATTGTCTTTGCTAACCGATGTTATCAACACTTCTCTCTCATCCGGGCAAATTCCATCATTTTTCAAAACTGCCATTGTAAAGCTTCTGTTGAAGAAACCGACACTTGCCCTAAGGATTTCAAGAGCTAAAGCCCTGTTTCTAAACTCTCATTCATTTAAAAAATCTAACGATAAAGCTGTTCTATCCCAACTTGTTTCTCATCTGAACTCATTCTTTTTAGCAATGTAACGTCTTCATATCGCCCCCGCCATAATACTGAAACTACCCTTCTGAGAGTAGTTGACAGCCTTCTCTATGCTATGGATAGTGGAAAGATTACAGTCCTCGCTTCTTTGATTTGTCTGCACCATTTGGAATAATAGACCATGATATATTATTGCACTGTCTCCAGCATGTATTTGGTATTCACGATACAACCTTACTATGGTTCAAGTTCTACTTAGTCAACAGGATACAAATTGTGTCTGTTTTAGGCCCTGTTTTCTTTATTCTATGCACTCAACCGCTCTCAAATGTCATAGATCGATATCCTGCGTCTCACTAATTGTACGATAATGACACCGAAATCCACAAATCTAGCTGACCAACTAAAGGTCATGCTACATCCAAGGCTTAGAGAGGTGCATTTCCAATGAGAAGTCATGGATGACATGTAACAAGATGCAGATGAATGATGATAAATCTGAACCCATTCTGATCACCGCGCACAGACATTTTCATTCATATCCTTTACTTCAAACAATAAATATCAGCAACACCAACATTACATTTTTACAGTCAGTACGAAACCTAGGTGTCAATCTCGACAGTACGCTCCATTCGCAATTTCTTTCGGTTGCATACAACTACTGCATTCCTCGTCAGCCGGATGTACATAACTGCCCAACACAGGACTATTATCATTCTCCTCTATCTAGTACGTATCAGTATCTATTACAGAAACTTCGAAAAGTTCAAAACAGGGCTGCTCAGATCAGCCTTACAGTACCACGAAGAACTGAACGCACCTGTCTCCAACTTTGTAATCTTCACGGCTACCCGTTTGATCCAGAATCAAACACAAAATCTGTTCACTATACTACATTTAGCTGACTGGCTCCAGTCCAATATACCTATCTGACCTCACCCATGTGCACATCTCATCTAGAAACTTATAATCCCCTTCCGAAGTTCGCATTCTCATGTTCCCAGTGATAAAACGAAGCCATATGGACAACGATCTTTAGCTTACCAGGGTCCATCTACATGGAACGAATTACAGAGATCTTAGACACAATGACAATGTGATCTCATTGAAGCATGCTCTTAAAACTCACCTATTTCGACTACAGGAACAGACTTAATGGCTTAATAATGTTTACTCCCTTAGTTAATGTCAACATGTTTTGTTTTGTAATTTCATAGTGTTTGTTTTTGTAATCGTATCGTTATATTTTTGTTTTTATGTGTTATCTAGTACTGTAAAGCTTTTAAAGCTTCTAATGATCAGGCGCTGTACTAAGCCCACATTATTACTTTTACTGGTTGAATTTCGATTTGTCTCCAGCTGTCTCTCTTCTTTCTTGTGCGTATTGTTTTGTTGACGAGATAATACTCACATTTAGGTGCGGTACGTTCGAGTCTCCAGTCCCATCTAGTACTAGTTGCGGACTTAATTGTCTAACAGTGGCTTCTGAATATGTAACGGCGGCATGTATCTTCCCATATGATTGTTTATTTTAAAATCTTATTGGGGAAGTGATTTCTGGTATGGGCGAGCTGTTAACTACAATGACTGGACTCTTCGGAGAATCAGGTTGAACGCCTATTTTCTCATTATGTGAAAAATGTGTTGATATTTGTAATAATTTGTCAAATTCTTGGCATTGGCTTTAATGGCATCTAGTCGAGCTGTGAGGCTGGATTCGTCAAAATCGCAAATATTGTGAAATTGTCTATGTGCATGCATTTTAAAGGCGCCAAGCATTGTGAATTTGATCTCAACAGTAGAAATAAGTTGGGTTTTTTTTCGAAGAGTAGATTGCAAAGTAGTACTTTTCTTTTCTAGTTTATCAATTTTCTTATCTCTGAACTGAATGCGTTTATCACCTTCATTTAGTTCGATCTTAAAGTCATTAACCCTTGTGTTCATGTCATGCAGATCAGATTTTCGTTCTTCTAATGTAAGTTCTTCTGAAGTGGAATCACTACTCTCTTTACAAATAGGAGAGCAGGGAGGGCGGACCCCAGGGCCTCGTTTGGATATATATTTTGTAAAATCACTACTTCTACACTAATTTGTCCGCTCTTGTTCTGCTCTGCTGGGTCTATACATTTCTACAGACTGTTTGTTTACTGAACTCGATAAAGTCATCCCGTCAGCCCGCCCTCCCTGCTGCTGTGGGAAAACACATCCTCCAATCGTGAGTGAAATCAAATCCAATACAGCCAGCTAACTAAACGATGCGTCCCCTGAAGCACTAACAATAGTCCCTGCGCCCTGGTATTGTATAAGTAAATTTTCCTGCAGACTGAGTTGACTGGCTGACCGACTGACCGACCGTGAGAACCAGTTTTTAGTGCAGTCGCCCGCGCGTTTGCTTGTTATTGTTTTGCTGTGTCAAGGAGGGGGCGACAAGTCCTCCGGCCTTAAAGAGATTTTGTCGTTGTTGTCGTTGTTGCTGCTGTTGTTGTTGTAGCGACGACGTCGAGTGAGTGTGTGTGTGTGTGTGTGTGTGTGTGTGTGTGTGTGTGTGTGATTAAAAAAAGGTGATAGAGAGTATGGTTTGTAATTAAGTCAGTATTATATCAATAATAATGAGCGAGTCTGCACTGACAATGGAATCCCGTACAACTAAACTAGCGCAACAGCGATTAGATGCGATTAATAAATATCTCCCCGTCCGTGATTTTGTCAAACAACAATTACAGGCATGGCAAGAAACAAGGGAGGGATTTGCGGAATCGGCAGCATAATTATTTAAACCGATTGTCGAATCAACTAAGAAAATTGTTGCGGCAACTGAGGCATCCCAAAAAGCTCTAGAGATTGCTGCATTTCTCCCTCGAACCATTATTCGACGGGTCATGGGGGGGGAAGGGGGCCTGACCTCCAACTACCTCCTCAACCGCAACCTGAAGAGGGGTTATCGCCGCCAAAAAAAAGGACTAAAGGTGTTGATATTATGGATAAATTTACCGATATTAAAAACCAAATACTAGTAGTATAGTGGGGTACCGTAGCCTCAATGGGAATTAGCATTACAGACCCCCCCTGGGCCAGTATAGCCTCAAGAAAGTAGGTCAACACCCTGGGCCAGTATAGCCTCAAGAAGTAGGTCAACACCCTGGGCCAGTATAGCCTCAAGAAATAAAATCTCACCCTGGGCCAGTATAGCGTCAATGGAAAAATGGGGTAGAGGGACTAGAACACCCTGGGCCTGTATAGCGTCAATGGAAATTTGGTAGAGCGGCTACTAGGAGACTGGGGGTTTGTAGAGCGATAAGCGCCAGGTGGCATGACGTCATACTGGTAACAATGTAGCAAAAAGAGAAGTACTGTGACGTCAGGCTACCTGAGAGAGGGCTATAGACAAACACGAATCAAGAGCGTTCGTGTTTTTTAGTAGAGGAAGGGTTTTATATATATTCGTTTAGGGTGGAGATAAAATGAAAATTAAGATCTTTTTCGAGGCATTGGAAGTGGCCCTGAAAAGGGCCTTTGGGTTCTTCTTCTTTTATCTTCTCCAGTTCTTCCACCATGTCCTGACTTTTTGAATAATTCCTTTCTTCTTTTCTTCTTCGGGCATCCAGTCAGGATGTCCGAGAGCTCTGAATTTTTGTTGGATTTTCATCCAGTTCTGATTTAGTTTCTCAAGCTCTTCTTTCTTTTTTTGGTTTTCTTTGTCCTTTCTTTCTTTCTTCCACGTTTCCTTGATCTTCTTTACTTCTTCTTCCAGTACTTTTCTCATTAGGTCTTCCGCTTTCTTGATATTGTCTAAGCCTTTTTTGACAAAAGGCCATTCTGTTAAAGAGAAGATACCTTCAAAAAAAGATTCCAATTCAACTACAATATCCAAAATCTCCTTCAAGGTTCCTACTCTCACATATTTTGGATAGTTGAAACCTCTCAACTTATCCGCTTCTTCCATTATTATCATTTGCAAATGATAACTTGCTGCTTTGAGTCTCGCCATAAAGTCTAGGCTGACTTCAAACCTCCACTCCTTTTGAAGTTTTTCCACTACATAGACTGCATCTACCATCCAGCACCAACTATCTCTTAACTTGTTGATTAAATCCATTTTTCTGTTCCTTTT